>JAMAKC010000083.1:0-73364 GCA_023628735.1 Trichoderma sp. PF4103 | reverse complement strand
TAACAAGCCAACACACTCTGGCCTGTAGCTGTATGAAGGCAGAGTGTGTTGGCTTGTTAAAGAAGAACCTCAAGGTCAACCCTTCCACAGGAGGGGGGGGGTTGCCTGGCATGGGTTGCCCAGGGAAACTCTGGCCTGTAGCCGTATGAAGGCAGAGTGTGTTGGCTTGTTAAAGAAGAACCTTCTCTACCTTTTCCCCCCCAAGCCTGGTCATTCCCAAGGACTGCATACTGGTTGCCAAACCTAAGTATGAAGTAATCGTGAACTCGTTCAAAGCCCTAGCCGGCATGACGAACTTCACAGCGCATCTAGATCTGTTCATGGTCTTGTACAGGCGTCCATGTACAGATATCCGAATGGCGAGTCTCACGTCGCTATATGGCAGTAAAGGAGGAGAGTTTTTCACAGACGCCTTCGCACTGGCCAGCGCAGAGAAGCTGATATGTCCCCCCTTCTTGGCGTCTACCGCCCACTGATTGGCGTTCCATAAAGAAACGTAGCGGCAGACTTCCTATATCCAAGGGTTTTACTCTTCTGAGCGTTTCCCACGAGGGGAAAGGCAACGCAACACCGTGGGTTTGCTGGGTGAGGGTCGTGGCAGCTCAGTTGGCTTTTTGATAAAGAAAAAGGAAAAGAAGAAAAAAATTCAAAAAAGTTTGGCGTGCGGTCGTGTTTTTAAAGGGCTTGCTGTGGTGGGGCTTTTCTTGTGAATGACTCAGCTGGATGTCTTGCAGACATCCATGTTTGACGGCGAGGTACCGAAGTATCTTTTCTGAGGCTCCATCGAATGGCATGCTCAGATGTACAATGGACCCGATATCGAGTGCAAGAAGAGAGTTTTCACGGTCGTTATCACAGATATCATGAGAGGGTATAATCTTCAAATGAACGGTCTATGGGTAAGTATAGGTAAACAGTAGTATGTGTGCAATATCGTGCCATCGTCAGAAACGCCAACCTGCTTCATCATGCCGACTCTGCCTTGAGGCCCTTTCCAAGCAGCTCGCCTCCCACCTCCGCAATCAGCGCCTCCTTCGGAAAGGTCTTTTTCTTCGCCAACACCGTTCCTTCGGCATCCAGAGCCCGAAGGAGGTCGGCAAGTTCTCCGTCCAGAGGCGTATAGTAAACCAGATGCCCCAGAGCTGACAGCATGCCTTGGAGAGCCTCAGCCGACTCCTCTTCCTGGGCGATTGCCTCCACCACGGATGCCGCAAGCTCGATCAGGTGCTCGTCTGGTAGTCTTGATCCAGCCTCGCCCAGCTTTGCTTTGCGGTCTGCTAGGGCAATGTTGAACAGGAGGGAGGATGCCGCCACGCGAGTGTTGCTGTGGCTGTCGTCGAGGAAACTGCTTGATATCAGTGTCGTAATCGGTCCCCGAAGATGTTCGTTCCGTAAAATCTCGTCCGGGAACAGCGGCGTGGAGAAGAGATTGCATGCCATCTGCAACGTCACAAGGCGTAACGCGTATGGGCACTCGCTTTGCTTGTTGACGGCATCGAGAATGGTCACAACCGTCTTGTGTGCCGTCTCCTCGGCAAAGTACCCGCTCACTCGGGGGTCGAGGAGGGCACACCGCAAAAGGTCAACAATTGTAAACAGGAGTTCCACGGGTAGCTTTGCGACGGATTCCTGGAGAAAAGCGGCCATCTGCCCCATGTTTGGCAGCACCGCATCCAGAGCCTCACCGTTGGCGCGGTCCTCGATAAATCGTCTGAGCTGCTGGACCTCGGGTTTGCTAGCCATCTCTTCGCCCATCTTGCCCAGCAACTTCTGCATGGGCGGTATCTTGGTGAACAGCACAGGCTTCGTGTGAGGATTGGAAAACGTCGGGAGGCGGAGCTTCTCATGAGGATGGCGGACATGTGCCATCTCTACCAGTAGCTGGACATTTCCCCGCAGAGCAGCCTGGTCAGCGCCAGACCATCTGTTCTCCTGCTGTCCCTTGAGGAAAGTGATGAACGTGGGAGTCGCACTGATGGAGTATTGGCTGGCAAGTAAGCTGGCCTGCGGCTGCGCAATATCAATCTTGATAAAAGTCGCCTTGCCGGCAAACTCTTCGGCTAGTTCGTCGTACAAGGGGTAAAGCATCTTGCACGGAGCGCAAGTGGCCGAAGTAAAGTAGACGACTGCGCAGGAGCCCTTTGCATGATCCAGTAGAGCTGTCAGTTCCGATCGACTGGTCACGTTCCTGACGGGTGAGGCCGCCTTGACGGGTGCGGCTGGCTGAGCACTCTGCTGCAGCCCCAGGATGGAGCCATTCTGCCTGCTGGCGTTGACGCCATGCGTGAGCTGCGGCATCAGCATGCGTCCAAACGGCGAGTCTAGGACTGCTTGAGGCATCTGCGAGATGTGGCTTGGGATGCCCTTGCCGAGGAGGAAGTTGGAGAATGCATCGGTGAAGTTGTTGCAGTTGTGGCGGAACAAGTCATATGCCTGTTTGTTGGAGTCAGTAACACGGTTTTAGCATGACAAGAAGAAGAGCTGGCAGCTATGCCATCATACCTCTACCGTAAAGATAGACCTTATCGACTCCAGATAGTCTTCTATCACGTCCATGGGGAGGTTCGTCTTGCCGAGAAACAGCCTCTCCATAGGCTGGCCTAGATGTGAGGTGCCCGGCACGATGGAGATGATGCCACCGTCGTAGACATACTCGCGGCCCTGAAGCTCGATCGAGGTGTGATAGATGGCATCGAGCTGGAATCCCAAGAGGCCCATGGACATTTGGCGGGCCAGGCCGCGGGAGAGGTCGTAGACAAGGAGATGGACGTCCATGTCTGGTCGGCTTGTGAAAGAGTTGGTGACGTCAATGAAGACTATTGAGGCAAGCCGGATTCACAGTGAGGGCGTCTTTGGCCGATGACTTGAGTTCTTAGAGATGTGATCTAACGTAGAAGGTGGTTAGATGGGGGGACAGGTCTGAGATAAAGTTGTCTATTGAATGCACGTCAAGGCAGCAAGTGGTTTACGCATTGATGAGGCTTCAGCAAAGGCCCAAGAGTCGGAGTTGGGGGTGCAAATTCCGCCACCCTCCAACCCGGAAGCATCCAGAAGACGCCGCGTCAACGCTGAGGGACAAATAGACGAGAATCTTAATACGGTCACTTCAGCAGCAATAAGTATTCATAACTTTGTCCAAGATGCCATGTCAAGTCATCGTCAATCCCAATTTGCTCTCATGTCCTTGGTGAAGCTCAACTCAAAGGCTCACCTACCCTGCAGCGTCCGCTACAGATTCGCGGCGTCACTAAAAACGGCCCACTGACGCATCATCCAGGGGCGGAATTTCAGGGGCCCTGGAATGGATTGGATGGCAAATGTGGCGATTTGCTGATTCGCTGAAGCCGTCCGTCGTCTATCGCGCCGCTTCGGCTAAGAATCCACAGCACAGGTGGCCAGTGGATGGACAAAGTATCGCCGCATACAAACCAGCGCCAGCCGGTACTTGCTTGCGTGCCTTGCGCGGTCCCTCCACACCCCCAGAGACGGCGATTTGCTGCTGGAGACTCCTTTTTCTCCCCTCCAGATTCGTTTCCACGCCTCTGGCCCATGTCCGCCTAATCAAGAATCAATGTAACCGTGTGCCGTCTCGCGTCCCACCATCCAACTTGTTTTCTTCCTTCATTCATTCCCGTCGTTCCTTTCGGCTGCTTTCTTTTCCTTCTCCTCGCCTCTCGTTCATGCGTTGCGGCGTCTCTCATTGATCGCCCCGCGGCCTGATGAGGAGAACTTCCGTGTCGCTGCCAACCAAGCACGCTGCCCACGACCCTCACGAAAAGACAGATCGATACCTCCCCAGCCAGCGAAAAAAGGGCCCCCTCGCCAGCATGAAAGACACCATGCTGTCGCAGGCGCAGAAGTCGCGATGGCTCAAGACCGGCGCGCTGGTCCTGATCCTCATGTGCCTGTTCTACTGGCTCTCGCCCACCGGCGTCGAGGTCTACAATAAGAGCCCTCTGGGCGAAGCCTCCGACATCAAATCCCCCGACAACGTCCCTGCAACAAACGCCCCTCCTGCCAATCACGGTGCTGCCGCTGCTGGCAACGGCGCTCCTAACAGCGGCCAGGCCCCCGCGGACTCTTCCTACGGCACCGACAAGTGCTCCAAGTCGTACTCCAAGGACAAGCCCATTGTCCAGTATGTCCTGATGATCGACGCCGGCAGCACGGGCTCGCGAATCCACGTCTACAAGTTCAACAACTGCGGTCCCATCCCCGAGCTGGAGAAGGAGGAGTTCAAGATGACTGAGAAATCCGTCGGCGGCTTGAGCGCCTTTAAGAACGACCCCGTGGCCGCCGCCAAGAGTCTCGACCCGTTGATGGCTGTCGCCATGGAACACGTCCCTGATGCGCTCAAGAAATGCTCTCCCGTCGCCGTCAAGGCCACCGCCGGACTGCGCTTGATTGGCAAGGAGCTGGCCGACGCCATTCTGGCCGAGGTTCGACGCCACCTGGAGCAGGACTACCCCTTCCCGGTCGTGTCTGCGGAACAGAACGGCGTTGCCATCATGGACGGCTCGGACGAGGGCGTGTATGCCTGGATCACCACCAACTACCTCCTGGGCAAGATTGGCGGCCCCGACAAGAGCGAGACGGCGGCCGTCTTTGATCTCGGCGGTGGTTCAACCCAGATTGTCTTCGAGCCCACGTTTAAGGACGCTGCGGACGGAGGCATGCCCGAGAAGCTGGCTCCCGGCGACCACAAGTACGAGCTCGACTTTGGCGGCCACAAGTTCGACCTGTACCAGCACTCTCACCTTGGCTACGGCCTCATGTCCGCTCGCAAGGCCCTCCACTCCGCCCTGATCGACGACCTGGCCAAGGCCAAGGGAGACGACCAGACCTGGATGAACGCGCCCATTGTGCACCCCTGCATCGCCCCCGACACCACCAAGCAGATCGACGTCGAGGTCAACGGCGGCGAGGCCCGCAGCTTCAACTTCACCGGCCCTTCCCAGCCCTCCCCCGCGCAATGCCGGAACCTCGCCGAGAAGATCCTCAAGAAGGACGCCGAGTGCGCCCTCGCCCCCTGCTCCTTCAACGGCGTCCACCAGCCGGCTCTGGCCAAGACCTTTGCCAAGGAGGACGTCTACATCTTCTCGTACTTTTACGACCGCACCAAGCCCCTCGGCATGCCCGACTCCTTCACGCTCCGCGAGATGCACGACCTCACCCAGAAGGTGTGCGCCGGCAAGGAGGCCTGGGACGTCTTCTCCAGCGTCCCCGGTGCGCTGGAGGAGCTCGAGGACCGGCCCGAGCACTGCCTGGACTTGAACTTTATGGTGGCTCTGCTGCACACCGGTTATGAGATGCCTATTGACCGCGAGGTCAAGGTTGCGAAGAAGATTAAGGGTAATGAGCTGGGCTGGTGCCTGGGAGCTAGGTAAGAACACACACACACACACACACACCCTTCCTCATTTTTGCGTTGACACGGCTAACATTGTACGTCTAGTCTGCCCCTTTTGGCTCCTGGCTCGGGCTGGTCGTGTAAGATCAAGGAGGTTTCATAGAGAGCCTTTTTGACTGCACCCAGTCGTTTTTATGAATTATAGGGGCTCATGATATGTAAAGACTATGGCATGCTAGAATTGCGCATGGTTATGCAACGCAAAGCATAGGAATGTGGACACTGTTGAACAAGTTCATGCGGGTTGCGTGCGATATTTTTTAATGCGAGAACGCAACTGGGATTCGGAATGTTTCTAGATTCATCAAATGTTACGCATGGGATATCATGGGGCTTGTCTTTTTCCCGTTGGCAACAAGCTTTTGCTCAGAAGGGAGAAAAAAAGCAGCATAGAGCTTATAGAAAGAATAATATCAAGGAGGCGCGGTGACCATCTCCAGAACCTCTTCAATCACGTCCTCGGGGCCGACATCTTCCAGCAGAGCTTCCACAGCCTCGAGCTGGCTCCCCCATTGCATGCTCCTCTCCTTTTCAGGCTCGGTGATGCGTATCCGGTGGAGGTAGACCTTCCTGACGGCCAGCCCAACGAGGGCAGGGGTCACAAAGTCGAGCTGGTGTAAAGGCGCGAGGCTCTTGACGAGCTGATGCAGATGCTTCGTCGCCGCGGGCGAGATGCCGCCTGCAACAGCGCGATGCATTCGTAGAAATGAGACAATGTTCATCTGATACCGGAGGATGTCGACATCGATCTGGACCTCCTGGCTGAGCTTTGCCAGGTGACTGATTTCCTTGAGGCTGCGTTTTAGCATACCCACTATACTGATAATCCAGGGGCGCGGAGTGACGAGCTTACAATGTCTGATATGAGGGCCGTCGAGGGCGTCGTGTCCTTCTTCACCACGCTCTCTGTAGAAGCCGTCGCATCCCCACCAACGGAGCGACCTTCAGCTTCATCAAGGTTGACATACCCATCATCCGGGTTATGCCAATGCGCAACCGAAAAGAAATCGTTCAGATGCGCCGTGACATGCGCCTCGCCGCCGCTCGCAGCCCCCAGGACGGGGACAAAGACGAACTGCTTCGGCGCGGCCTGGACGGAGGTGCGCGTGAAGATGCGCCGCGTGCGCAGGAGCTCGAGCGCCTGGATCTGGACGACCCTCGGGGCGCGATCGAGGTTCTTTGCGATGACGAAGTGGGCAATTTGGGGAGAGGTCGAGAAAGGAGTCGCGGTGGTGCGGAGGCTGAGCGGTGTGGAGGATCGGTGCTGGTGGTTCGGCTGCGCAAAGTACGAGTCCGCTCGGGTAAAGGGCGAGGCGGATCGGGAGGCCGTCGTCGCGTTGAGGAGGAGGGGAGGAGGAGGAGGGTGCTGAGGTTGGAGGAGGAGGGCCGAGGCGAAGTCTTCGAGCGTGGTGGATGGGTGGCAGTTTACGACGACGGGTTGGAGGTTGAACGTCTTGCTTGCGATCTGCGCGAGGTAGCCACTGTTAGAAAGGCAGCTGCTGATATAATATAGGACGAGCAGAATAGAGTATCGAGTTGTCACATACCAGCTGGAGCTCCTGCACCAAGTCGTCAATGGCGGCTGGCGGAGTGCTAATCAAGACATGCTCCCGATTGACGAGACACAGCAGGATGGCCAGCTCCAGGTCGCTCAGGCTGTGAACCTTTTCCAGCAAGTCATCATCCGCCATGGCAAAGCGCCGGTGAGTCCTCCAGGGCCATCAGGGCGGTCAGCAGATGGCGATTGCAGTATGTCAAAGAGCTGTCCACTGCCGATGCTGAAGGATGTTTTCGTTGGGAAGCCTTGAAATGACAAGCGATATGAGATGACATACAACCAAACGCGGTAAGTAAGGTACCTCTGCAGCGTCAGCTCCCGCCAAATGGTACTCCATCACGTGCAGCTACCCGGATGATCGAGTTACGGGCTGCTCATGCGGAGGTTACAGTTATGCATGGGGCTAGTCCACATGCAGCCAAGCGCTAACCCCCCAACGGCTTATCGCGCTATTACGACACCCGATATCAGGGTGGATCAGGCTAGGTACCTACAAATAGGTACCGTTGGGTGGGCGCTAGAAGGCAATCGCTGCCCGCAATCAACAAATCCAGACCTTAGCCAGCCTCGCCATTGAAGCCTCACCCATCCATCAAACACCGACCCAAGTCTTGTGACGTCTGCCGCTTTTGGTCCTTTCTGATTCCTCTGAAGAAGGCGGAGGCTCTTTTTTTTTGACACCTTTCGTTCCATCTCGGCGAGCAACAGCATCCGGACGAAGCCGCCTCCGCTCGCTGTGGCTCTGCTTTGTATCGTCTCCATCACGTCATTCGAGCGCCGAGCGTAACCACGATCAGTCACGATGTCTTCGCGCAACAAGAAGGTCCTTCTCAAGGTATAGAAGCCCAAACACCGGCGCGGCGCTGCGGATATGCGATGCTAAAGCTGCTTGCTTCGATAGGTCATCATCCTTGGAGATAGCGGTGTGGGCAAGACGAGCTTGATGAACCAATATGTATGGCTCCCACGACTCCTATCCATCACCAAGGCCTGCGACGACTGACCGACGATGCGATCTTTTGCTTCCTTTCTAGGTCAACAAAAAGTTCAGCGCAAGCTACAAGGCGACCATCGGCGCCGACTTCTTAACGCGGGAGGTTTTGGTGGACGACCGACAGGTCACCATGCAGGTATGAGGTGTTTGAGAGCATGGACAGGGCGGCAGGGAAATGGTTACTGATGCTCTGGGCAGCTCTGGGATACCGCCGGACAGGAGCGCTTCCAGTCGCTGGGCGTCGCATTCTACCGAGGAGCCGACTGCTGCGTTCTGGTGTACGATGTCAACAACTCCAAGAGCTTCGAGGCCCTGGACAGCTGGCGAGACGAGTTCCTGATCCAGGCTTCGCCGAGAGATCCCCCGAACTTCCCCTTTGTAAGATTGGCTATTGCGGCAGCACTGCGGGTTGGGAGCCTTGGCTGACCGTCCTTTACAGGTTGTCCTCGGAAACAAGATTGATGTGGAGGAGAGCAAGCGAGTGGTAAGGACTGGCGTTGAGGCTTCGTATTCACAAGTTGTAGATGGTTGACGCAGCAGGGGCGCAGATTTCAACCAAGCGAGCCATGACATTCTGCCAATCCAAAGGCGACATCCCATACTTTGAGACGAGTGCAAAGGAGGCCATCAACATTGACCAAGCATTTGAGGGTACGACTAGCCTGACTTGTGATGTGACTGCGAGGCAGTCCTTATGCTAACACTTTGGCAGTTATTGCTCGGAATGCTTTGGCTCAAGAAGAATCGGAGGAATACAGCGGCGACTTTGACGACCCGATCAACATCCACATCGACAACGATCGTGACGGATGTGCTTGCTAAGCGAGAAGAGGGCGACCTGACAGTTGGACGAATACGACAGTGGTCAGAGATTGAGCGTTGATAACCAGAGACAACATACCCGGTCATGGACCCGATACAATTTCTTGTCTGGATGCAAAGTATGGGGGAATGAAGCCATGTTGGTGTTTTGCGCGGACAGTAATATTTCTTGGTCTTTTTTTGTTTTCTTATTCTTTCCTTTGCTCTTTATGTGTCTGGGGGATTTTGATTTGTTGCTTTTCTTGTTTTCTTTTCTGAAAGGATTGAGGACGACTGGAAGTGCTGATGCTGGAGGTGTCATGGCAGTGGCATCAGCTATAGCCTCGGCTCCGAGTTGGTGGCTGCAGCAGAGAAGAGAGGGGGAAGAGGAGAGCTTTCGCTACGGTCGTCTCATTCCTCTCTAAACTTCAAGTTGTCATGGATCATGGGGCTATAGATTCTTTGCGTGGCTGGGAGCGATTCCATGCTACTGGCTTGCTATATATCTTGCATCAATAGGACTTTTGCATTGTCTTTTGGATCGCGGGCCACGATACTTGGGATTACCTTAGATGCTATCCATGTGATGAAGCCTCACTTCGATGTTATCGACTTGCCTTGTTGGATCCAAACCTGAATTCATCAGATTGCTCGTCCAGCTCCGATATTAGAGGGCCGGTGCTCTATAACAGCTTGTCGCCCGCTATAAACCAGCACAGCTACAGCGCCCCGGGCGCCTATCAGGTTCGGTGACGCGCCCCCCCACTCTGCACCTCGGCTTGCGACTTACCCCAGACTCTCTCCACCGAATCGTGGCCCGACAGCTCGACTCTCCGCCTCGGCACAGCCGTCTGATAAATATCACACCATTGCAGCACTTCCTCGATGGTCTGTCGGTCTCAGCATTTGCGGGGAGACTCTCCAACTCCATCCACCTTTCTCTTCCTAAGCCCCGGCTCTTCTTTACGTTTGTGGTTCACTTGATATCGCCCGGCATTCGTCACCATGTCGGCTCGCATTCCATCCATTGTAAGCTACCACAGATCTCGCCAGTTGACCGGCGCTTCTTGGGCCGATACAAGGCATTCGAATCGAGGCTGATAGTCTGTTTGATGATTTCAGGTTTCAAAGCACGTCAGCGAGGCGGCGCGACAAAAGATTGACGTCGTGGCCAAGTTTGTCGAGGAAGAATGCATTCCGTAAGCCTCCGTCATGCCCTCTCTCTCCTCGAACGACATTCAATGTCCAACGACATATCTCCTGCGACATCGCAGCTAACAGCATGCCCTCCAGCGCCGATCCCGTGCTGGAAGCCCAGATAGGCGAGGGCGATAACCGGTGGGAAACCCACCCGTCCATCGTCGAGGAGCTCAAGGACAAGGCGCGCAAGCTGGGCCTGTGGAACATGTTCCTGCCCAAGGGCTTCTACGCCGAGTCGCCCGGCTGGACCAACGTCGAGTACGCGCTGATGGCGGAGTGGCTGGGCCGCTCGCGCAGCGCCTCGGAGGCGTGCAACTGCGCCGCGCCCGACACGGGCAACATGGAGGTGCTGGCCAAGTACGGCAACGCGGCGCAGAAGGAGGAGTGGCTCAGGCCCTTGATGGAGGGCAAGATCCGCTCGGCCTTTTTGATGACGGAGCCCGAGGTCGCGTCGTCGGATGCCACCAACATCCAGCTCCAGATCACGCGCGACGGCGACGACTACGTCCTCAATGGCTCCAAGTGGTGGTCCAGCGGTGCGGGAGACCCACGATGCAAGCTGTACATTGTCATGGGCAAGTCGGACCCCAACAACGCCGACCCGTACAAGCAGCAGTCGGTCATTTTGGTACCCGCCGGCCTGCCCGGCATCACCATCAAGAGGATGCTCAAGGTGTACGGCTACGACGACGCCCCCCACGGCCACGGCCACATCACCTTTAATAACGTGCGCGTTCCGGCCAAGAACCTGGTGCTCGGCGAGGGGAAGGGATTCGAGATTATTCAGGGCCGGCTGGGGCCGGGGCGCATTCACCATGCTATGCGCTGCATTGGTGCTGTAAGTCTGCTGCTTCATATGCATACCGATTGTTCCCTTCCCATTAACGGTATACTATTCTAGGCCGAGCAAGCCCTCGACTGGATGCTCATGCGCGTCAACGACGAGAGCAAGAAGCCCTTTGGCAAGCTCCTCCGCGAGCACGGCGTCATTCTTGAGTGGATCGCCAAGTCGCGCATCGAGATCGACGCAGCGCGCCTCATCGTGCTCAACGCCGCCGTCAAGATGGACGAGGAGGGCCCCAAGAAGGCGCTCAAGGAGATTGCCGAGGCCAAGGTGCTGATCCCCCAGACGGCGCTGACCGTCATCGACCGCGCCGTCCAGGCATTCGGCGGCGCCGGTGTCTCCCAGGAGACGCCCCTGGCCAACATGTGGGCGGGCATCCGGACGCTGCGCCTGGCTGACGGCCCCGACGAGGTGCATCTGCAGCAGATGGGCCGCAACGAGAACAAGCGCGGCAAGGAGACGGCGGCCAAGATCCAGTGGCAGAGGGCCAAGACGCAGGAGCTGCTGAAGAGGTACGGCACTCAGATTGCCGAGCCTGGCTCCAAGATTAAGCACAGTGCCAAGCTGTAATGATGATGTCTATGTCATTTTGTTCTGATGTGTTATGGGTTCTGTAAGATGCACTAGATGAAGTTATCTTGACATTGCAGATATTAGCGGTTAGGATACGTAAACTCTTGGTAGATGAGTATAACGACGAGTTCAATGCACCCGTACCTCGTATAGGACATACGATGGCTGCACATTTGCTACCTCTCTTGTTCCATACCTCGTCATTGTCTTCATCCCATCTTTAGCAGATTGCAGACAATCAACCTTCAACACATCGTCTGTCAACGTCTCACAACCAACTCCGTCATGCTACACCCCTGCATCAGACAACTGTTCATCAACCCCAGAAACAGACCCTTTGTTCCCCCCTTTCAATGCCCAGTCCAGGGTGAAATCCAGTCCAAACAAAAAAAGCTCAGAGAATCCTCACTCCTTCTCGCTACTAATTCCACCACAAGTGCCCGTTGCCGTGACTCCACACACAATTCATGCATACCTTACCGAGGCAGAAATGCAGGGGTTGCGACAAGCTGTGTAAGTGGCAAAAAGTACATGTAGGTCACTGTTGCCTAGCCAACGTCCGGCATCTGTTTACTTCCACTTTTCTTCTTTCTTTACGCCGACTTGCGTGAATGAATGCTTGCGGAAGCGTTATTAGGACGTCATTCTTTCTCTTCTCCCTTTTGTTCTTCCTCTGCCGGATTCTTGCGGTTACCCGATCAAAAAACGTGCTGCTGAAAGCCTGACGTTTGTGGCCTTTCTTTTTCCTTAGTGCTGTGCATTGCAACCTTTGTACAAAACGGACGGCTGCCCTCCTCCCCTTTCGCTTCTTTCTACCTTGCCTTTTTCTCTTTTCACGGTTTACGGTGACCTTTTGCTGGTTGATTTGCTATCACACTCTTCACGCACACACACGAACCTAAGCCTGTTCATCTCAACAACGACGACACGGCTTCACCTAGACCACGAAATCCTACGACGACACACATATACAGAGCAAACATGTCCGGCCCCAGGATCCTCGGCGACAGAGACGTCAACGCCGCTCTTGCCGATGGCCAGGTTCAGGCCAAGGGCGTGAAGAGCATGGAGTACCATCGCC
The DNA here is from genome assembly GCA_023628735.1 of Trichoderma sp. PF4103. Lineage (NCBI taxonomy): Eukaryota > Fungi > Ascomycota > Sordariomycetes > Hypocreales > Hypocreaceae > Trichoderma > Trichoderma sp. PF4103. The sequence goes on along the minus strand of JAMAKC010000083.1, from coordinate 60,903 downwards.
AGGTGTTTCAATCCAGGATCGCCCAAGAGCCGTACGTCTTTCCTCCTTGCCGCTGCTGATGCTGCTTTGTGGCTTGTAACTGACTGACGATATCCTGGTTAGAACGAAGCAATACATTTCTCCCTCTGACACCATCATGAGTCCTTGCACGGCAAAGCTGTCGGCGCTGCGCAACAAGCAGGTCACCAAGTACGTCCACCGCCATCGAGACCTCCAGTCTCTACCTGCACCTAAGACCACACCCCACCCCTCTACAACACGATACTATATGCCCCCAATTGTTACAAAAGGCCGATTGACTGACATGCTTTGCCTCTTTCTTCTAGGGCCAAGCCAAGGTCACTCTTCGCCCAGACGAGCACTAAGAAACTCGCAGGCGAGAATCCATTTGGCGTCAGGGCGGCCGCTGCTCCAGGCGAGAGTTCGCTCGGTGCTAGAAGCGCCACTAACGAGCCTATCCTCAAGTCGCGGCTTCGCTGATGATGATTACTGGGGGTTCTTTGATGATTGTACACAATAACGTCTGCGTTTCGTTTTCTTTACTTTTCTTTGTCTTTACGACCTTTGACCCTCGTCTTCATGGGAGACAGGGGTGGAATGGGATATTGATCAGCCTGGGTAACGGCTGAGTGGGATTTTGGGTTGGGGCGAGACCTCGGTCGGAATAGAGGATACTACTAGAGGTTCTCGCAGGAATTTGTCTTTTAAGGGTGGCTTTTGGCGTTTTATGGATCAATGGACCACGGATATGCCTTATCGAGGTGATGCCAGAAAGGGTCAATATGAACAGTTTTCATGAGCTTCTTGTGCCTCTTTCGGGTGCAGAATACTAATAGTGAGGGTTACATCATGGCTTCTGCGCCGACAAAGTCTTGTATGATAAGGACGAAAGACTTCGTCAACGTCTTGTTCAAAATCTTTATTCTTGTGCTCTTCTGCTTCTACAGTCTACGCCTTCCATGCCGTCACAATGTACACAACGTCCTCGTCCGCAACCACATGCCCCAAGCCCACCCTCTGAGGAATGTGTCTCGCGCTGGCGCCCCAGACGAGCGCGTACTTGAACGTGTCCTTGAGCGTGCGGTGGATCCTGTCGCAGACGTCCTCGATGGTGCTGTTGTTGCGCACGATGAGGGCCTCGCTAAAGTCCGGGTCGGCGCCCTTGCGCTTGGTGTAGATGCGCATGAGGTTGAGCTCCTTCCAGCAGCGGTCGACGACGTCCTGGATGCCGAGGTCGAGCTCGCAGCTCATGACGACGGTGTGGTCCTCGCGCGCGAGCTTGTCGAGGAAGTCGAGCGAGACGCTGTCGATCTTGTTGTAGACGTACAGGCACTTGATGTACTTGCGGTGGTCCTTCATGATGACGTCGATGAGGTCGTCGACGGTGACGTCCTCGTCGCGGATGAGCACCTCGCAGTTGAGGATCTTGTAGTCGCGGAGGATGTTGTAGACCATCTTTTCGTCGATTCGTTTGGGGGGGGATTGGAAGGTGATTTTCATGCCGCCGGCCGTTTTGACCTTGAGGTAGATGTTGCTATAAAATACATATTGTCAGCTATTGCAACATGGGGGAACCTTGGGACGTAAGTTCTCGTATCATTCATTCTCCTTGATTTGCACTTACGGGGGCTCACGATTCAGCCTGATGCCGACGGCTTCCAGCTCGGCCTCCAGCAGCGCTCTCTGCTCAGCCCGCTTCGTCGCGTCCAGCACCATGAGGATCAGGTCGCTCGTCTTGGCGGCGGAGATGACCTGTCGGCCTCGTCCCTTGCCCTCGGAAGCGCCCTCGATAATACCCGGCAGATCGAGCAGCTGAATCTCGGCACCGCCATACTCTAACACGCCGGGGATGGCCGTGAGGGTTGTGAATGCATATGAGGCCACTTCGGACTTCGTCTTGGTGACTTTGGACAAAAACGTTGACTTTCCTACTGAGGGGAAGCCGACAAGTGATATTCGGGCGTCGCCACTTTTGCTCACGTCGAAGCCTGAGCCGCCGCCGCCGCCGGCTCCGGGACCTGGTTCTAGCAGCTGCGCTCGGAGACGTGCAAGCTTTCTAGGTTCGTTAGATGTTGTTCTTGGACGTACTTTACTCTTGACTTACCCTTTCAACAGACCCAAATGGTATTCTGACAATCTGTTAGTCTCTATTTCGTAGCAAGGCGTCATTCGTGGACATACCGGTGGCCTTATTTTCTGTTTGCACCGTTAGCTAGATCGTAAACGAGATAAAATGACGAGTTGTGAAAAACATGTGATGATGTGGCCCTGGCCATTCCAAGCAAAGCCCATGATAAGAGAAGTATATGGCTGCAAAGGCGATGGTATACTTGACGAGCCAATTGCCAGAAAATCGAGAATGTATGTGATGTGTGTATAACCCATCTCATCTCAGTACATGAGAATTGGCCTGAAAAGTGCGACATGGCCCTCGCATGACTGCCATGTTTTCGCCTTCTCATATTTCTCACGAGAACCCAGGAGAAGTATAAGGAGACAGCGGAAGAGCTCATGACCACTTATACAGGAGCCTCGGTGGTGCATCCGCGGCTAGAGAAGATGGCGAATCCCGCTGAGGAATAATCATGAACATGCTTACTCTGTGTTTTTCTCATCTCCTCCTCGATCCTGAACATGTATCAGCCATGGTCTCTCATAATCAGGACGGTCTACTCACTCCTTGATCTTTTCTGTAATGTTCACCATCTTGAGGCCCCGTTATTTATAGACGGCAATACCGTCTTTGCGTATATATGAGTAGACGGGGAGAATAACAAGAGGGTATAAGCCCGGTAAGAGAGGTATCGATATTCGTTGAGCCTTGATGAGGGAACCGAGAAGCCTCGAAGTCGACCTTGAGATTTGATAATGGCGGGGCTTTGGCGCAAGATGGAGCAAAAGAAGTTTGGAGGGGCGTTTCGGCTGTGTAATTGAGTTCCGCGCTAGTGCCACCGCCTTCCTCTTTCGCCACCCATGCTTTCTGCAGCCTTGTGCGCGTCAAGCTCAACCAAATTGTCGCTTCCAACTTGCCTCTGTCATCGCGACCACAACCAGCATCTGTATTTCTGTCATTCGACCGAATCATGGCGGATCAACAACACGAAGACGGCGTCACAACGGCGCCTGCAGCCGAAGACGAGAACCCAAACATGGCTCTTGCCACTACAAACAGCAACAGCGAGGTCGCGGCTCCTGCAGAGAAGAAGGTCGTTAAGAAGATCATCCGCAGGAAGAGGCGGCCAGCCAGACCCCAGGTCGACCCGAGCACATTCACCAACGAGCCTCCACCACAGACAGGCACGACATTCAACATCTGGTTAGTAATGCTAGCCTTTGCAAGCGCTTCATTGCCCGGCGGAACCGGCGCAGCTGACACCAGGGCAGGTACAACAAATGGGCTGGCGGCGATCACGAGGCGTACCAGCAGACCAAGGCCAAGGGGCGCTGCAACATTGCGCGAGACAGCGGATACACAAAGGCCGACAGCGTGGCCGGGAGCTACTTCTGCCTGTTCTTTGCCAGGGGCCTGTGCCCGCGAGGAGCCGACTGCATGTACCTGCACCGACTGCCCGGCCCTTACGACGTCTCGGCGCCCAACGTCGATTGCTTCGGCAGAGACAAGTTTGCCGACTACAGAGACGACATGGGTGGTGTTGGAAGCTTCACACGCCAGAACAGAACCATCTACATCGGCCGCATACACGTAACAGACGACATTGAGGAGATTGTGGCGCGTCACTTTGCGGAATGGGGCCCCATTGAACGCAGTAAGTAACGCAGCAACTCTGTGGTGCCCTAGTTTTGGCATGTGCTGACGCAATGACGATAGTTCGTGTATTAAACCAGAGAGGTGTTGCGTTCGTCACGTACGTCAACGAGGCAAATGCCGAGTTTGCCAAGGAGGCAATGGCGCATCAGTATGTATTGGCCCATCCTGCACTCTGCATGTAGCTCTGTACTAACGAGTGATAGGTCTCTTGACCACGACGAAGTGCTCAACGTTCGATGGGCCACGGCCGACCCCAACCCCATGGCGCGAGCCCGAGAAGCGCGACGGATCGAGGAGCAAGCTGCCGAAGCAATTAGGAGAGCACTACCAGCCGAATTTGTTGCCGAAATCGAGGGCAAAGACCCGGAGGCTAGAAAACGGAGGAAAATTGAGAGCAGTTATGGCCTAGAAGGCTACGAGGCCCCTGATGAGATCCATTTCGCCCAGGGCCCCAACGCAGTCAATCCCGTTGGACGACAAGGATACGAAGTGGAATACCAGCAACGCCTCATGATCGAGAACGGAACGGCTGGAGAAGCAGGAGCTCCAGCAGCGCAAGAGCCGAACGAGCAGCAGCCCCAGCAGAGTGCGGGTGTCTTTTCTAGCAGCACTCTGGCGGCCTTGACTAGGGCAAAGGTCGCCGTGGCTTCGAAACCAGCGGTATCTGCATCTACAGGACCTCTGGTCGCATATGACAGCGATAGCGATGAGTAGACAGGCGTTTTCCTTTCTTTCTATTACTTTGGTGGTATCTGGTTCGGATTTCTTCTATGATTGTAGATTGGGTACAGGACTCGTTGCTCTCTAGGTACAGCGTTTATAATGATACCAATTTTGAGATGTAAGAAGCAAAGGCATTAAAATCGTACATTGCGCACTTGTCATCTCAGCTGTTGAATATCCTCGAGTAAAGAAGCTCATGCCGCCCAACCCACAAGTCCATCACCGGCACGCTCTGCCCAGCCTCCTCGACAGAAGTGTGCCACTCCCTCTCGACAAGGGCGTTGATGAGCGCCTGGACGTGCTCGCTCGCAAGCATCTTCTGCGCCTGGTAGGGCCCAAACATGTTTGCCCTGACGGCGGCCGAGACGAGCGCCTTGACGTGGCTGAGCAAAAAGACGTAGGCCGTCTGCCTGAGCGAGAGGCCGACGACGGCGGCGATGGCGCCGAAGAGGGGGCCGAGGTGCGCCGAGACGAGGGGAGGCTCGCCGCCGGAGGAAGACTTGCTGCTGTCGCGGCGGAGGAGCGCGGAGAAGTCGCTGAGCGCGAGGGCGTCTGGCGAGATGCTGCTGCTGGACGATGAGGGGAGGAGGGTCGCTTTGAAGGAGCGCTCCCATATGCTCAGCAGGGCCCTTCCCTGGGCGACGCTCGCGCGGCGCCCGACGGTGCAAATCACAGCCGCATCGAGCTGGTCGTCTAGGTCCGCGAGGGACTGCGGCCGGCGATGCGCGGCGAGGACAAAGGGCAGCGTTGAAGACGCGTAGGACGAGAGCGAGAGGGGGAGGAAGGAGGAAAAGGAGGCGCTGCGGCTGCGGTTGTGCGCGGCGAAGGACTCGAGGCCGCTGCTGAAGGCGAAGGAGCCGATGGGCAGGGCGGAGTCGGACAGGAGGAGGAGGAAGTGCGTTGATGAGGAGGAGGCGGGATGGACTTTTTGGAGGGTATGTGTGAGTTTTGATTGAGTGAGTGAGTGAGTTGGGGAGGGAGGACTTTTGAGGTTCGACTTACACGGGATGCTAATGCTGTTGCTGCTGCTGCTTGGGGTGGATGGGGGTGGGTTGAGGGCGTTTAGGCGGGTTTTTGCGTCGTGGAGGCGACGTTCGAGGAGCGCGATTTCGGTCTCGATTTCATCTTGTGATGCCATTTGGGGGGTGAGATGCTGTGGGCAGGATTGCATGTAGAGCATGGGGGAGGTGAGGTTGATAGCAGCTCACCAAGAAGTCCGCATTAGACTGTGCGATAACCGCTTGATAGGAGATGTTACCCTTACAGGCGTCAATATTCCGCCAGCTACGATACATAAAACAAGTAAAAATATATGAGTTCAACAATGTGCGAATCGAACAACAAAAGCAAGAGAAGCAAGAAAAGTTTCTCCAAGAAATAGGAAGAACGACATATGTATAAGTGAGAAATCCAAGCACCGCGATGGGTCTGCATTACAACTCGCTTCTCATGACAATAAATAACGCTGATAGCCACCCTCTCCCTCGCTGTCCTTAAACACCAACGCTGATCCCAAAATTAGACAACAGAAAAAGAAACCCAATTCCAGCCAAATGAAATACTGGCCAATGAAACATGCCCATCGCGTTACGGCCTGACGTTCTCCTTGTCCAGTCCATCTCGTCGCTTCGCTTTCTTCTCCGCCATCCTCTTCTCGATCCGAGCCAAGGCAGCCGCTCGTCGCTCAGGCGGCAACAGTCCCTTCATGTTGTTCGTTTTGGACACGTCCTTCAACTTATGGTCAGCTGTGTCAGGGCCGCCTAGCCGGGCAAAGCGATCCTGCAAAAGGTCAATCTGGACGTCTGTGTCATCCTCCGTTGAAGTGGATTTCTTGATTTGAGCAGCGGATTTCGCCATTGTTGATATGCTGGGAAGGGGGGCAGTGTCGTCTTCATCCGACGTGATAGGCGCGGCCTCGCTGACAGAGGCTCGATCTCTCGGCTGCTTAGGCGCCAGCCACGGCCATTTTGACTTCTCAGTGTTGAGTCGGTCGGCCGAGGCTTCGACTGCGCCCCTTGGCTTGGCGATTGCTCGTGACTGACCCGGTGTGCTGTCGGTCTGGAACTTATCCCGTAACGTTCGAGACTTGTTGGCCCCTTCCAACAGATGCCGGGGCCGCTCAAGGTCGGCCACGTCGATGCTCCTCCGCGTGCCGTTTACCACCGCGGGCGGCCTCGGCAGGATGTCCTCATCCTCGCTGTCCCTTGGCACCTTGCCGATTCCCGATGTGTGATTCCGACCTCTTGATCGAGCTTCGTCGCCAGTGCCCTTGTTCTTCAAGGTTTTGAGCTCCTTCTTCAAATCCGAAATTTTGGTTTGGGCGCGTTCCAGGACAGCCTTTGTATCAGCCTCGTGAGCATTGCTCTCCTTTCGAAAGAGATCAAAGTCTTGTTTCAACTGCGCGAATTCGGCGTCCTTCCTCGCCGATTCTTCTTTGGCTAGCCGCAGTTGCGCCTTAAGCTCCCTCATCTTTCCCCCATCAGACGCGTCGTCTTTGGCGATATGATCCGTAGCTTTGCGTTGTTCGGCGACCTTGAGCTGAGCCTTGAGTGACGATACCTGGCTTCGCAAGGCGTCCAGCTCCTTCAACTGCGCCCGGGATCGTCGCAATTCTCGCTGTGTCTCGAGCAGAGTCCTTGCCGTGTTGGGCGACGTCGTGCCTTGAAGCCGCCTCCATTCTCTCGCTTCGTCGTCGTCCTCCAACTCTTCGGGCATCCCTGCCTCCAACTCTCGGACCCTACGTCGAAGTTGGGTGACAAGGGCATTCGAGTCTGCGAAAGTTGTCGAGCCTTCGGATGTTTCACCTTTCCGTTTCGATGCCACCTGATTTGCGCTCTCCGCAAGCTTCTTCTCCATGGCAGCAACCTTCTCTTGTTCCTCTTTGAGCTTCTGGGCCAGATGCATAGCTTCCAAATCTTTCTCTTCCGCGTAGGATTTCAGATGCTTCTTGTACTTCAAAAGCTTTTCCATCTCCGCTCGTGCCTCTCGGTGGTATTTCTCGGACTCCTCTTTCCAATATATGCCAGATTGAGACCGTGGCTCGTTCAAGTCCAGAGTCACATCATTGGCGCCGAAATCGCCGAGATCGTCATGTTCCTCTTCCTCCCAGTCCTCCTCATCCGTCTCGTCCTTGACGATTTGCGGCGCGATCGTTTTGGATACATTGGTGGTGCTTTTGCGCCTCGCCTTTTCGAGCACGTCAGAGAGGCGAGTTCTCTTTCCGACTGCAGGCCCTTCGTTATTCGGCGAAATAGTCTTGGTCGTAGCGAGCTCGTGGTTGTTGAATGACACGCGTTTCGGTCTCGATGTTCCCGTACCGGGCGTCAGCAGGATGCCCGGCGGCGGCGGCTTCAATGGAGTATCCAGTCCATGCTCTGCCGTTACGGACGCCGACTTTGCTGCTTTCCTATCCCGCGACGATCGCTGTGCATCTCGAATCGGGGTGCCGAAGAGCGCACTCTTGAGGGATCTGGCTGCAAAGACGGGAGCGGGAGTGTCTGGTTGATCGAGAAGCGTTGTATCTAATCGGCGGAAGGAAGAACAAAAAGCCATCAGATTTCGATCACCGCGTCCATGCACGCACCGTGATCCATCGTGATCAATGGAGATGCGTGTATCTTCACTTACCGCCGTCGACCGCGTCCGGCGCGTGGTCTCCGCGCCCCAGCATCCAGCCAAGCATCCTGGGCGGAATTGTGTAAAGAATGAAACTTCTCGACAGGTGCCTGCGAAGAACTGAGGGTATATTTTGTAGGTATCTCCAAATGAGTGTGCGGCCCAGAACACCCGGACGATGCCGTGTCTGCAGGTCGGCGCTTCGGTGGCTGGGGAGGATCAAAGTGTTTGTTTACTCGGCTTTCGCTGTCGGTGTGCTTGCCCGGTGACGAAATGCTGCACTATTTTCCCTTATCGATCCAGGAAGCACAGTGCGGCCGCAAAGCTGAGGACGGTCTGCCGAGCTGTCCAGTGGCAGCGGGCCTCAGCATGCACAATAAGGTCTAGTGGTGTCCACGTCCCGACATCTCAGCACAGTGGAGCGGGATCGATCGCCAGCCGGCCGCTGTAGCCCACTGGACGAGGCCTGGCTCAGCCCTGCACGGGCGTAGATTGAGCAGCCTGGACAGCTGGAGCTGTCGCTGGTACGTGCTGACCCGGGCCACAGGGGAGGCCTAGCAGAGCAAGGCGCTACTAGTCTGGTAGAAGACATCCACCACCATCGAGTCGGGAGGCCGCAGGTGATGAAGCTGCCCCGCCAACTGGTATCGATAGCTTCATTCAGCCGATACTGGCCCCTTCTCCGATGGAAATCTTCCCTCCTGCATCACTACATGTACACCAGCCATACCATTCCCCGCCTCTGCCGCACGCTCATTATGGCCTCCTCTGTGTAAAGCGTCACGGCTTTTGCTGTGGCTCTTACCCAGGTATCACGCGACCATGGCGTGGAAAAAACCCGGGATACTGACAGGGCCGCCCAAGAACCCCAAGGATGACTCAAGCTTTCCGGGCCTCAAGCCCGCCGGCGCGGATGCGTCGACCAAGATTGAATACGAGGAGCTCCAGAGGAACGAGATTTTTGCCCTAGAGGCCATCTACGGAGACGATTTCATTCAGCACACCGCGGCGCATAGCGCTTGGAAGGTATTCTGCCCTCCCAGCATGCTTCCTCCCTGCCGGCGCATATCGACTTACACCCTGTTCTAGAAGTCCGACCCCTCGTTCGATATTCGGATCAAGGCTCCCAGCGATGAAGAGCTTGCCGTCACTGTCGGCTTCACCCTGACGGCGACGTATCCAAAGACACCGCCGCTCATGACGCTCAAAGGCCAGCAGTATCTCCGCGAGGTCACTGCGTTCAAGATTCAAAAGTTTATGGAAACACAGCCCAAGATCTTTGCCAAGGAAGCAGAAGAAATGATATACAAGATTGTCGAGGGTATCCAAGACATCCTGGAGGATGCTGCGCAAGCAAAGGCAACTGGCAAACAACTGCCGTCGCTGGAAGAAGAACGGGACAGACATGAGGCTGCCTTGGCAAGGCTGGCACAGGAGCAAAAGGAGAAGGAGAAGCAGCTGGAAGAAGAGGAAATGAAGGAGAAAGAGAAGGCTGCTGCCGAAGAACTGCAACAGGAGCTGCAGCGGCAGAAGCAAAAGGCGCGAGAGTCAAGGTTCAGTCGCCGCTCAAACGGCCTCAGTCCGCACCGACCATCCTCATCCTCAGTATCGAACGGTGAGACGATTGAGTTCGATCAGTTTTGCACCATGACTGATCGCATGGGAAATACTTTGACTTTCCGGTCTGTCACAGGCAAGGCTGATCCTCGTGCTGGAGAAGCATCCACCGTGTATACCGTCCGGCCGGTGCTCTCTCATGGTCAGGGCAACCAACAGTTGGCGTTGAAGGAAGCTGTCCTTCGCCCAAACGGCAAGGATCAGAAAGAGTTCAAAAAGCAGCTGCAGTCTCTGGAGTCTCGGCTGCAGGACTTGAAGATTGGCAACAAGGTCCATCACCGACATCTAATCGATGTCCTAGATTTCAAAGTCGAAAGTGGTGTAGCTGCCGATCGTCCGACAGTCAACGCATGGACAGTGAGGGTACTGACCCCCTTGGCAGAGAGGGGCTCCCTGGAGGAACTGTTGGAGTTGGCCGGCCATCTCGAGATAGGAAAAGTTCGCTCTTGGACAAGGGACCTCCTGGATGCTCTCAACTTCCTTCACAATAAGAACATTGCGCACCAAGACATCCACTCCAGGAATATTCTCCTCTTCAGGGAGCCCACTGGAGAAATCATACCCAAAATCTCCGATGCTTCTTACCAGAGGGAGATTCTCAACCTCGGCTCCAAAAAGCAAGGCCCTCCAGGGCTCGCGACTGCAAAGTCTGCGTACTGGCTGCCACCAGAGATTGCTGCAGCTACAAAACCCCAGTACACATCCAAGTCGGATATCTGGGACTTTGGAATCGTCTTTGTGCAGATGGTATTTGGCCTGGATGTGCTTCGCAAGTACTCGTCTCCTAAAAATCTGATGGAGTCGGTGATGCTCTCCCATCCACTCCACGAACTGGTGAGTCGCTTCTTCAAAGACGACCGGCAGAAGAGACCGAGAGCCTTTGAACTTGGTGCTAGTGAGTTTCTAGCGACAGACGCTCCCGTCTTGTTTGAAGACAGCTCTGCCATGCTGGCTCACAGCCCGTCCGTTCATTCTCTACAGGCACTTCCCGTGAGGCTTAGGAGAGATTCAATGACGAACAGGTCCTTGACTGTCTCTCGGTACACGGAAGACTTTGTGGAAGAGGGAAGACTTGGCAAAGGCGGGTTCGGCGAAGTCGTCAAAGCCAGGAAAAAGCTGGATGGGCAGATATACGCCATCAAGAAGATTACGCAGCGTTCTCAAGCGAGCCTGACGGAAATCCTCAAGGAAGTTCGACTGCTCTCACAGCTTAGCCACCCCGCAGTGGTACGGTATTACAACACGTGGGTCGAAGAAATCCCCGATTCGACAGATACCGAGGGGGAGACATCAACGGAGGACTATACTGAGGATACCCGGGACACGGGCAACGAATCAGCTGGCATTGACATACAGTTCGCCACAAGCACTGGCGGTCTCGATTTCATATCGTCCAATGCCGCAGCGGAGTTTGACTATGACTCGGATGAAGACGAGGAAGACGAGGAAGATCATGATTCGTCCGATGACGAAATGGACGACGACCGAAGCTCGATCATGGACTCTGCTGGCCATCGCGACAAGAATCAGGCGAAGGAGAGATTAGCTGCCGTCCAGCGGCGCACTCAGATGCATCGGTCCTACCGGACTGTTCTGTACATCTCCATGGAGTACTGCGAGAAGCGGGTACGTATAAACTGCCATTCACTCGTCCTTATGGAGCGGAAAATTAAGATAAATTTAGACTTTGAGAGATCTCATCTCGCGGAAACTCTACAAGAACACTACAGAAGTATGGCGTCTGTTCAGGCAGATCCTAGAGGGTCTGGCTCACATCCACTCTCTGAGCATCGTTCACCGCGATCTGAAGCCGGAGAACATCTTCATTGCCAGCAGCGCCGATGGCGTGGATAACGTCAAGATTGGCGACTTTGGTCTGGCAACCAGCGGCCAGTTCTCTGTGGATCGAGCCACTGCCAACGGCTATGAGGCCGACGACATGACGAGAAGCATCGGAACCGCCTACTACTCTGCTCCAGAAGTGAGGTCCGCATCCAACGGAATGTACAGCACCAAAGTCGACGTATGTTTCTGCCGCTTCCTGCAGAATTCCTGCCCACAAGCTAACATTCTCACAGATGTATTCGCTCGGAATCATCTTCTTCGAGATGTGCTACATGCCAATGATGGGCATGCAGAAAGCCGACGTCCTTGGACAGCTTCGACGCCCTGTTCCGGTCCTCCCCTCGGACTTCAGACCTGCCGACAAGACGCAGACCGAGATTGTTCTCTCACTTGTGAATCATAATCCCAAGGAGCGGCCATCCAGTGCTGATCTCCTCAAAAGCGGCAAATTGCCCGTCCAGATGGAGAGCGAAACCATCAGGCGGACTTTGGCAGGGCTGGCAGACCCCAACTCGCCGTACTATCAAAAGATGCTCTCAACGCTCTTTAGTCGGCCTGTGGAGGCAGCCAAGAATTTCGCATGGGACATGAATGGCGTCACACCCAGTGCTGCCGAGCTCTTGAATCAAAGCATCGTCAAGAATGCGTTGGTGGGCATTTTCCGCCGGCATGGAGCTCTCGAAGCAACACGAACGTCCATCTACCCCAAGTCTTCGCATTACGCCGACAATGCCGTGCGGCTTCTTGATTCCAACGGCACCGTTCTGCAGCTTCCCTATGACCTTACGATGGGACACGCCCGAATGCTGGCAAAGCACTCGCAGTCCCATCCATTGCAACGTACTTATACGTTTGGCAACGTCTTCAGAGACAAGCAAGATACAGGACAGCCTCAAATGTTTGGCGAAGTGGACTTTGACATCGTGACAACGGACACATTGGATCTCGCGTTGAAGGAAGCCGAAGTCCTAAAGGTCTTGGATGAGATTCTCCATACCTTTCCATCCTTGTCTGCATCTCAAATGTGCTTCCACATCGGACATTCTGATATCCTGCAGCTCATCTTTGAGTACTGTGGCATTCCGTCGTCTTCCCGGAGGGCAGCGGCGGATGTCCTGTCCAGGCTCAATATCCACAACCATACATGGCAGAAGATCAGGATGGAGCTGCGGTCACCTGCCGTCGGCATCTCAGCTACCAGTATTGACGAACTCCAGCGATTCGATTTCCGAGGTACGAGTTCGCTGCGCGTGACAGTTTAACAGATACAGGCTGCTAACGATATAATGCCCCAGACACACCAAACAAGGCTTTTGCAAAGCTGAAGCTCCTCTTTGAAGGAAGTGACATGTACCAGCGCGCGTCGTCGACGATAGCGCATCTCAAGGAAGTGGTCGAGTATACTAAGCGCCTGGGCATCGATACCAAGATCTACATCAATCCTCTCAACAGTCTCAAGGAAGCCTTCTACACCGGCGGCATCCTCTTCTCGTGCATCTACGACAGGAAAGCCAAGGACGTCTTCGCGGCAGGTGGCCGATACGATCACTTGATCAACGAGCAGCGCCCCAAAATTGGAGGACAATTCGAGAAGCGACATGCCGTCGGATTCAGCCTGGCGTGGGAAAGGCTGGCAAAGACGCCGAAATCAGGCGGCTACTCGTTCCTGCGGAAAGGCGAAGAAGACGTGAGCAGTATATTCAGCAGCAAGCGAGTAAGTTTGACTCCTATATTATGCGTGACATCTTGGAACGTCTGACTGACACCGCATTCGCAGTGCGATATACTGGTGGCAAGTTTCGATCCCGCCACCCTCCGGTCCTCCGGCATTGAGGTGTTGCGGTTGCTCTGGTCACACGATGTCAGTGCAGAACTCGCCAAAGACGCGAGGTCTCCTGAAGACCTGATGTCGAAACACCGTGATGAGAGCTATTCTTGGATCATCATCATCAAGCAAGACTCGATGCTCAAGATTAAGACTGTGGGGAAGAAGGATGTGCCGGACGTCGACCTTCCCATGGCGCAGCTTATTTCTTGGCTGAAGCCCGAGATTCGAGACCGAGATATCAAGGCCGCGGCCAAGTTCCGCGGGGCGCCCGAGTCTGCAACGCAAGGCGAGAAAGAGCATGAACAGGAGGTCAAAATCCTGGTCGCTCAGACCAAGAGCAAGAAGTTCAACCGACGAACAGTGGTGGAACAAGCACAGATCACAGCAGCCTCGCTGATGAACTCGTTCCTCGAAGGTCCCATTTTGGCTATCGAGACGAGCGACCACTTGATGGAGTTGGTGCAGAACACGAAGCTTTCGGACCCTGAAAGCTGGCGCAAGGCTGAACATGGCGTGAGTACCTCGGAGAAGAAGAACGTGCGGGAAATCCACGACCAGCTCGACACTTGGAGGTACAAGTACGAAAAGAAGAATGGCTCGAAGCATTCGTTCTTGTACAACTTCCGGTCAGGCACCTGCATGTACTACGATTTATCAGGATGAGTGTTGGATGTGATTGGAAGAGGGGTCGAGCATAAAGTCCGTTGATTTCAGCGATGTTTGTTGGCTTGCTCGCGGCAATATTGGATAAGTCTCTAGGATAGACTACGAGCTCGTGCTTTGGTGTTGGCAGTCACTCTACCCAATGCAAGGGAGATGGATATACGGGATGCCTAGCTGGACCAATTCTCGTGGAGCATCACCGACTCTTTTGCGGGATAAGCGTCAATAGTCTCTTGACTACAATGCTACCATCGCTGCCCGACTCCAGTCATGGCTGCCTGCGCACATGCAAGTGCGCCGCATACATGCATTGAGCTTTGAGATTGAAGCACTTCGCCCTCAGTATTGAGTATCGGCGATTGAGCGCGTTCTACTTTCGTAGGAAGCGAGCGCAGCACAATGGAATTATCCCTTATGGAAACGACGCTAGCATTCCTTTGCCTCATATGAAAACGCAGAAGAAAAAATCTGTGCAATCTCTTGTCGGTGGCTTGATGATGGTAAGAATGACAGGCAGATCTGATGCTAGATCGATGAGGTGGCGTTGATGATTGCAGTTAGCAGCTCTCGGGCTCCTCCGTAGTGTCTGTGCTGGACTATATCGAATTCTCTCTGGCTGTAATCCTAGGATACTTATTGATATTGATGGACAGGTACCTTGATGGCAGCCATTAAATATCAATAGCATATTATACCAGGCGTTGGAAACGATTGATAATCGGACTCGAGGCCACAATTAATCCGGGACTACCTCCTCAGGCATGTGGACACTGAATCAGGCTTCACCCCTGCTGATCGGTACCGCTCAAGTAGCGCGGACACCCAGCGGGCCGGGCGGGTTACTTGGCAGTGACCTCACCTGCGAATGACGGCGCGGGTCTTCCGTCCATGTAGCGGCGCCTAACCCGAGTCTCGTAACAAACTTGAAGCCGGAGAGCGGCAGAAACCCCCCCAAGCCAGCGCCAACAACCCCCTGCAGGCGGAGGCCCTGGGGTCGATGCAACAGTTGAGACCATGGAACTCTAGCCGCTGCCCACAGGCGCCTCCAGAGGCTTCACCGCCCGGGACATGCGACCGTCACCTGCTGCAGCCACCTGATGCCGTCACATCTCTGGTGCCGTGGCCGCGCTCGGCTGAGGTTCGGAAATTCCGCAGCCAGCAGCTCTACCCTTCCTCGAACCCTTCCGAGTCCCGTCATCTTTCTATCCTTTGCCTCACCCTTCTATCTCTTTGAACCTTGGAGCCCGACTGTCCCGCGCCCTTTGCCGACGCTTCCTACGCCTCCTCGTCGCACCCCAGCGCCTATCCTCGGACGACGACATCGACTCTCCTACTGCGGCCGTCACGTTCATTCGCCCCTTGGAGTCGCACTCCTCGACACCCAACCAGACGCCGCTGCTTCCGTGCCTTGACACGAGCGCAATAGCGAAGAGCAAAGAAGAAACGGATACGAGACGATACAGAATATTACAATACATACGCATTCCTCAGCGCCATGGCCCAGAAGCGTCTTATGCAGGAGCTGCAGTCTCTTCAGAAGGAGAAGTGGGTAGACATCACAGTAGGTACTCCTGGCTCGACCGGAATCTATCACACGAGGGACCTCTCTTGCTCACAGAATATAATAGACGGACGAAGCCAATCTCCTCAAGTGGAGGATCGGCCTTTGGGTGGTCAACCCCGACAGCGTTTGGCACGGAGCGTTCCTCAAGGTAAGACAGCCCGGCTTTCACCCCATCGCAGGCAGCGTGCCCTGGCAAGACGGCCTGATGACTGACACGAAGCCCTAGGCCGAGATGAAATTCCCGTCAGACTACCCATACCAGCCGCCGGCGTTCAAGTTCTTGACACCCAACATCATCCACCCGAACGTGTACTCCGACGGTAACCTGTGCATCTCCATCCTCCACAAGCCCGGCGAAGACGAGCAGTCGGGCGAACTTGCGAGCGAGCGGTGGAACGTCCTTCACGGAGTAGAATCAGTCCTTCGATCCGTCCTCCTCTTACTGGACGACCCTGAGATCAACTCAGCTGCCAACGTGGACGCTAGCGTGTTGTATCGAGACAAACGTGCCGAGTACAACGCGTTGGCCAAGGCCACGGTGGCAGCGACTCAGAAGCATATCCCAGAGGGTGCGCATATGCCTACCATGGCTGAGCTGACTCCCGTACCCGTGAAGCCAGTCGAGGATGACTCGGACTTCTGGAATATGTCTGACGAGGAGGAGGATTTCGGCGGTAGCGACAGCGATGAAAACATGGAGGACTTTGAGGACGAAGAGGAGGAGGATGATGATGATGATGAGGATGACAAATGAGCGCCTCGAGATCTCGCGAGGTGGCTTTGCCTCCCTTAGCCTGCTGAAGAGCCAAGCAAGCATTCAGGCAGCTCAGGGGTCGAATGGCCTGTCACAATATGTCCATCCTCGGACAACATCCCATCACATACCTACCTTTTCAGCGTGTCCGTTGAACGGCGTTTGGCGGCTTGCTCCCTGCCCTTACGTGGAACGGCCGGGGAGACGGTTCGGTGTCACGGCGTGGCATCTCTACTCTTGGACCACGGAGGGATCTGGATTGCGTCTTGTTTTCTGTCTATTGTTCTTTCTTCTTTGCTTTTCGTCTCCCCTTTCCTTCTGCCTTTCCCAGCCATCACCTGCATCTCGTTTTAGCGTGTTTTAATCGTTTACTGTAGCTCGAGTCTCAGAGCAGCCAGATTTACATAGAAGACAGAAGCGTATAGACGCGCTGATACACCCAGCATATAACAGATGACCTCTACATGCACTCTTGGGACAAACCACATCGAAAGAGTCAAGCCAAGTAGTAGTAATACCCAGTCGTCGGAGCACTCAATGGAAGGGGTGACGCTGTGATGACCAATGTCGATTCGCATCTGGCTGGACTTACAGGTACTCACTCGGCTTACTTAGCCAAAGCCATCTGATTCATCACCGGCATAACTGCCACGTCATTTGATCAGAGAAAGCCGTGAACTCTTGACTCGTGCTTCTACTACCTTCGCGTACCTTACCTTAGCAGCCCCCGTAGGTCGATCCGAAAGTTGCCTGAATGCTTTGCAGCAGTGCTCAGCTGGTCAACTCCCAAGCTGCCCCTCATCGAGCCTCCAGGTCACTGGCGCTGCTTTCCCGCCGCTTATCTTATCGCCCCGTCCAGCGTCACTCGGGTCTCACTGACGTTGTGCCCGCAACAGCACCTTACCTAATGAATGACCACCGCAACTTACCGCAAGGTAACTCAGCTCAACAACTTCCACAGCTGTTCTGTCTGCTAGGCGAGAGTTTCCGCAGCTTGTTTGCATCGCTTCTTCCTTCTCCATTGTTGCTTTTTCGGACCTTGTTTCTCTTTGATCGCCTGGGTCTCCGGCCTCGATAGCTTCGTTCATGTCTCTGGCCCGCGCACGACGGCGGTTCTGGGGCTAGGCTTCACCATCCTGTCCCGCCAAACGTTGAGAGGGGAGAGGCAGAGAGGAAGAGAAGCAGAGGGATAGGGACAGGGCTTGAACCCGGGCTTCTTCTGGTCCGAGGCGTCGACTCTTCACATCAAGCGCAGTATTTCTTCTCGTCCCGACAACAATCTCGACTTTTGCCCACTCGGAGCTACGAGCTGCCGTCAGTCGCCATGGCTTCCACGGAGCCCTCCGAAGATGACATCTCGCAAGTCGTCGACTTTGCAGGCCTCAACCCGATCGACGACCGCGCCATGATCATCAATGCGCTCAAGGTTTGTGTGCATTCAGCGGAGAGCTCGTTGCGGTAGCTAATGTCATGCAGAATAACAATCGAAACGTCGAGACCGTCGTCATGCAATACTTTGACAACTCCGAGAGCGTATGCGACTCCACCACAGCCCCCCCCTCTTGCGAGGAATCAGATGGCCGAACAGCACAATACTGACGTGGAGGTTTGCAGTTTCGGCAAAAGTATACCTCGGTGTGGAACGAGTCCATGTTCTCTGCCGATAGGGACGGCGCCAACAGCAACAGTGCTGGCGTTTGTATGAATGGCGCGCAATTCCATGGATGAGAACCGTCTGATAGCTGACGCTCTGGGTAGCCTTCCACATTGAATCGCTCAACGGCAACGATATCATACAGGGAGTGACGCCTCCGCCTAGTTATGCCGCCGGAGCTCCGTCAAGACCCCCTTCGCGATCCAACAACAGGTCGCCGCTCGGCAGGATGATAGAGTGGTCTGCGGGTGACACAGCTGGTAGTGCTCCCAGTCTTCTTTCAACGATTTTGGGGGACTGTTCTGACATGGCCGGCAGGAGGGAATAACATTCAATCTCAAGAGGACGAGGATATGCAGCGAGCATTGCGAGAATCGGCACAGGAAGCGGGGTTGTCGCTTCCTCCACAAGAGGCCGGCATCATCGACCAGTCGACCTCAACGCCATACTTTGGCCCTGCGAACCGCTCCGACTACGATCAGGGGAATTGGGCCATGGTCATTGCTGGACAGAACAGATCGCAGCTGAATAACGCCCCGTTACCATCTCAGAGAAAGCGAGATCCTGCAAGCCCGGCATTCCTGATTCAGGGGTCCAGCTCTGAGGGGTTCCACAGCTTGGGTGGTCTGTTGACCATCCTTCACGAAATTCCGTTGGCAAGGAATATCCTGCTGCAATATGGTTCTCCTGCGAATTCGTACGGGTTTAATAGCGAATGGTGGAATGGACAGGAGATTTTACCACCGGAGGCTCTTCGCCAAGTACAGGCCGGCGGGACGGCACAGGGCGATGACTTTACTGTGAAGCCCAGCTTTGAAGAGGAACTCCATCGACTGATGGCGTTTCTTGACTCGACCGAGAGGAGCTATGCAACGGTCAGCACGCTAGCAGAGTTGATTCCGGATTCGAAATCTGGCATGGAGAAGCAGTTTTATGCCAGGCTGGGAGACACGAGCGATGCGCTGGAACCGTTGTATCAAGAAGCGATCCTGCTCGATGTGGACGATGATGTGGTCCACCAAGAGGCCAAATTTGGGGTGCTGGGCTTTGACCACTCGAGAGGCGAGTACGCCCACATCAAAACGCTCTACGAGGCCTTTGATCATATGATGTGGAGCGACATACTGTCGTGGCACGACGCGGACGAAAAGGCCAAAATTGCCACTTTTAGAAAAATGGGCGAGGTTCTTGTCATCAAGGTCGGTAACCACGGCCCTCAAGATTCGTTCGATATTCCGACACATCTATACCCGGAGCGCTACCTAGCCAGCCGCAAGGAGGAAGCCAGAAAGATAGCCACGGCGATATTGGAGACCAAGAATGCCATTGACAGCGTGACCACGGACGAGCGGCGTCTTCAGGAATGGCAGGATGACTGGAACCAGCTGTCGTTCAACAAGCTGGAGATGATACGCGAGGCTCAGGACCAATGGAAGGCCTTTTCCGACTACCTTGAGACTGCTGGGCGCTTCCAAGGCATGGAGGCTGCGGGATTCGACACGAGCAAGTATCCCAATTACCGGGATGCCCCGTGTCAAATGACGGAGGAGCAGGTCAAACTCTCCGGACAGGTCAACGATGTGCTCTTACTAACGCAGCGGATACTGTTGGATATGGAAGCAAAAACACAAGGTAGGTGACCGAAGTGTTTGAGGAGAGGACGAGTAGAATCGCATGCTGACGTGCCATTATAGACCTTCGTGCTCAGCTAGAGCAGCTTCAAGCCAAGCAACGCTTTCTCGGAAGGCTTTTGACAGACCCAGACAAACAAGGTCGACCAAAGCCAATGACATGCAAGCAGTATCAGCTGCGAGGCGTAGCAACCGAACGAGATGTAATTTACGTCTGCCAACGTCTGGAGCCGGCGTCTACGGAGGCACAGGATCCAAAGCCAGCAGTCGATCAGTGGTGGCGACTTGAATACTGTCCCAACGAGGACGTGCCGGTTCGATCAGAGGTACTTCACTTGCGTTTCTTCTTGCGTAATGCCCAAGGTCACGCTAACGCCTTTTCCAGAAAGTAGAAGTTGAGAGGGTTCTTCGAGACATCTGGCATGAGACCAAGATACCGGTGCTCGTATACGCCACCGAAGAAGCAGTCTCTACTCCAAAGGCGCCCTTGTCGGATGCTCTGAACATGTTTGTCAGGTCGGATAATAAGGCCTTCCGGCAGGAGCTTAAGAAGCCCGCCCCTGACAGCAGGGATGAAAGGAGGTATCCGGACCCAATCTCTCCTTCTAAGAGAAAGCATCGAGACAGCATGGATTCCATGGATACCAACCGAGCGTCGATTGGTAGCGAGGACAGGGACCCGTTTGAGAACGTCTTCGACGACAAAATGGAACAGGAACTGGCAGCAATGGCAGGAGAGACACCTGAGTCCATTGGCGACTCGGGGACTGAAGTACCATTGGGAGATCAGGAACTTCCGCCACCTCTGCCTAACCGAGACCAGGCGCACACGACGATTGAGTCCGCAACTCTGACGCCAGACACGATGGCGGCAGACGAAGCTGAAGTGCAAAACCCTACTGGTTCCAAGGATGGCCAGGCAGAAGATGCGGCGACTAAGGCTCCCGAGATGCAAGAGCGAGTTAGGCCACCGTCACTCATGCGGCCACCACCGCCGGGGAATGAAGGGGGTAGGGATTTGAGCATGGACATGGAAATCCCGGATGCCCAGGAATAGACGCAGTGCAGGAGGGTTCATACGGCTCGATGTGCTGCAGGGAGACGAAAGATCGAAAGGGAGCGAAAAGGAGCAATGGCTTTTACTTTTGGACTTTTCAGGAAAGGAAAATAACTGGAGAAGGACCGTCAATTTGGGGGTGGACGGGGGAAAGCGTTTGGAGCAAAAGGATTTGCTTATTGATGGTTTTGACTGGCATTTTGGCATGTATCAGTAGCCTGCAAGTTGATTTTGAGTTACATTATTGCTTTGCCGTGTCATCTCATCCGTTTGATTTGTCTATAATAGGTACACCTGGTACCTCTGCAGCTGCTGTGAATATAACAATCGGGTCCCGTCATTTTCTGGAGTTGCGAAAGAATATCCGAAGTTGTGGTGGTCTGACACAGTGAGCACAGCTTGGGCGTGGAAGGCATGGAAGCTTCTAGAAGGTTCCATCGATGAGCGTGGAGAGGAGCTTGACAGCAGAAGCTCCCCTGAAGCAGTGTCCCGCGTCGTCTGGGGCCGAAACGTACGATTGCGACGGGATATCGCTCACGATGGTGCTACGGCTTGCCTGATGCTGTCTTTGACAAAGATTGTCTCGTCATACTCTGGCTAAGTAGAGAATGTAATGGACACAAGGCCTTGGATGCTAGGTTGGTGTAGGTATTGGAGTTTTACTTGGTGAATGAGCATGTACAGTACGGATTTACTCGGATGTGCCCATTTCGAATAAGACAGAGACCTGGAGTTAGCCATCCGGTAACGTTCGCCCCCATACAAGACCAGACAAATGCAGGGGTAAGATGATGAACAGAGAGGAATTTGTCATTTGTGTCATTATTTTTCCTACGTCCTCATTTGACTGAGCATATTTGGAGTGGCTGGGAGGGCTCTTTTGACTGAGAGAAGAGGGGGAAATGGCCCGTTCTGCTATTGGCATGTTTG
Organism: Trichoderma sp. PF4103; assembly: GCA_023628735.1. Classification (NCBI taxonomy): domain Eukaryota; kingdom Fungi; phylum Ascomycota; class Sordariomycetes; order Hypocreales; family Hypocreaceae; genus Trichoderma; species Trichoderma sp. PF4103. The sequence goes on along the minus strand of JAMAKC010000083.1, from coordinate 39,253 downwards.
ATAGACAGCGCATCAGCAGCTGATGATTCGATATGGAAGAGTAGGCGGCCGTCGGGTTGCGGTCCTCGTAACGGGTCATTGCCGACTGGGGCCTAGTGCTGCCAGCGAGCTGTTTTGGGGGGTCGGGTCCCCATTTGATGGATGGATGGTGGATGGATGTGTTATAGCGGTTGGCGGGGGATGGAATCCCTGTGGAGGAGAGGAGAGCAAGTTGTGGTTGGAGGGGGGGTTGAGGATGAGGATGATATGGATGCTTTGACTGCGGGAATGGGAATGGTACTGTCCATTCGTGCAGGAGATGTTTGAATACCGTGGGGCTATACCTACTTCTGGTCAGACGAGATGGAAGAAGAAAGAGGCCGGAGGTGGCGGAATCGCATTCGGAGTTGAGAGGTCATCGCCGTCGAATCGTGCTTCTACTATCGTAATGGCAAGACATGAGCAGAAAAAAAAAGAGGCATCACCTGGCCCCAAACTCCGAACCACAAGGGCTTGTTGCGATTCTTCGTCTCTATGTCGGCATCCGCCCTCCTCTTTCCTTGGACCCTTTTGTTTCGATTTCCCTCCAATCTGCGTGAGAACAGCGCACGTAGGTAGGGTAAGGTAGGGGGAGATATATTGCCATCCTGTTGCTGTGCTGGCTTGAAGCTGCTGCACGCTGCAGGCTGTTGCCGCGCATCAGATTACCGTGATCCCATTCGACACCGTTGTCCGCGCCGCCTCCTCTTTTTTTTTTATGCCCGTCCTGTTCGTCTTCTTATCAGTGTCTTTCTTTGGATGTGAATAATTGGCACATGTGGTGGCCATTCCGCATCCCGCCTGCTCCCTACTTCAGGTCCCTAGAGGTTCGTGCGGGTACATCTATAATATAAGCATCATCACGTCCCTGCTTCTCTGTCCCCCGACAAGTTGTCGCTATTATCAATTGGCACTGCAAGCAAAACCCCCTCGGGGCATTTGTAGCCAGCCTCCTCAGTATCTTGTCTGTTCCCCGCCGATCCTAAGAAGAGAAAAAAAAGGGAATTAAACAGCCGTCTCACTTCAGAAATTGTACATGCGAAGTACTCTTCCATCACGGCTGTCGTGCGTCATCGCTGGGTGGCCGGGAAGCTTCTACAAGGTCCCAGCAATTGGCGGCGGCCCCACCACCGGCTCACCTTTGGCTGCGAGCACAGGTGCATGTAGCCTGACCACTTGCAGGCCCCGAGGCAATATTAGTAGCGGGCTGAGGACTTGCTCGCTCTTCTCACTCTTTGTTTTCCGCTCTCACTTTTGTTTCTCCCCAGTTTCCCCTCTATTCAAAGGTACAGCCCGATTCCTTCTTTCTTCTACCTTGCCTTTTACGCTGCTCTACCTTTTTCACCCTCTTCTCTTTCCCACCTTCACGCTCAACACCCCCCTCTTCATCCTCACGATATCATCCCAACGAAAAAAGAGCGATATCATCATTTGTTGCTGCTCTTTTTTTGTTGCCTTTTATCGAAGACCCCGACAATTTCACGTCTCGTGTCTAACATCGATTCTGACGCTTCACTTCCCGTGGCAATAGCTGGGTTCGGCCCCCCACTGCTGCTAGAGAGCTCCCCGACCCATCTTCCATCATCACCATGGTGAAGGAGACCAAGCTCTACGACACCCTGGGCGTCAAGCCCGATGCGTCTCAGGACGAGATCAAGAAAGGATACAGGTAGGTCAATGGTTTCTTTTTCCTTCCTTTGGTTCTCTTGCTTTCCTTCTTGCTGCTGGCTGGCTGCGCCCGACGGTATCTGTCGTCATACCCGGGCGTAAAACAAGCTGGGCGGCTGGGTGGCGATTAGGCCTACAAACGGGCTACCTATTGGCATGACACTTCCCCCACACACAGCTTCCGGCCTAACCAGCTGCCTACCTTACCTACCATCACATCACACGACCTCAGACGGACACACACAGGGAGAGACGAAAACTTGATGCTGACCAACCTGCGCAACAGAAAAGCTGCTCTGAAGTGGCACCCCGACAAGAACAAGGACAACCCCGACGCCTCGGAAAAGTTCAAGGAATGCTCGCAAGCCTACGAGATCCTGTCCGACCCTGAGAAGCGCAAGATCTACGACCAGTATGGCCTCGAGTTCCTGCTGCGGGGTGGTGCTCCCCCGCCCGAGGGCGCCGGCGCCAACCCGTTTGCTGGCGCCGGCGGCATGCCTGGTGGCTTCGCCGGCTTCGACTTTGGCGGCGGCATGCCGGGAGGCGGCGGTGCCAGGACCTTCCACTTCAGCACCGGCGGCGGCGGCGGCGGCAAGGGTTACAACTTCATGAACCCCGAGGATCTGTTTGCCGAGTTCACGCGCAGCGGCGGCATGCACACGGGCGGCGGCGGCGGCGGCGATGACGACTTTGGCTTCTTCTCGACCTTTGGCGGCGCCGGTGGCCCGCGGCCCAGCCGCACGAGGACGAGATCCAACTTTGCCGATGCGCAGCCCAGGCGCGAGCCGACGCCCGAGATCACGACGGTGGAGCGGCCCCTGCCCCTCACCCTTGAGGAGCTGCACAGCGGAACTACCAAGAAGATGAAGATCAAGCGCAAGACGTTTGATGAGTCCGGCAAGCGCGTGCAGACCGACCAGATCCTCGAAGTGCCCATCAAGCCTGGCTTGAAGAAGGGCTCCAAGATCAAGTTTAACGGAGTTGGTGACCAAGTCGAGGGCGGTAGACAGGATCTGCATTTCATTGTCGAAGAGGTAAGTTTCCATGCGAACACTCCCAATGATGAACGCCCAAATGCGAATGGAATCGCTAACAACCTGGCTACAGAAAGAGCACCCCTTGTTCAAGCGAGAGGACAATGACATTGTGCACACAGTCACTCTGGACCTGAAGGAGGCCTTGACCGGCTGGAAGCGGGTGATCTCGACTATTGACGGGAAGCAGATCAGCATAGAAAAGGGCGGTCCCACGCAGCCCGGCAGCGAAGATCGGTATCCCGGCCTGGGCATGCCCCTGTCCAAGAAGCCCGGTCAGCGAGGCGACTTTATTGTCCGGTACAAGGTCAACTTCCCCACGAGCCTGACGCCAGAGCAGAAGCAGAAGCTCAAGGAGATATTGTAAGATTGCAACGGGACGCTCTTCAAAGGCCTCTGCAATCTGCAAGAACTCAACATCAAAAGAAAAAAAATTAAACAAAGACAGAGGGCTTGGTATGCGGGACATGAACAGGACCTCGAGAACCGAGCCGCGCGACCCTTTTCCACAAGGTCGGGAACGAATGTCCGCGCAATCAGGCACGCCCTGACAGCCGTCAACATGCCGCTGACGATGACGATGAAAGCCGGCGTGTTTTCTTTCACTTCTTCTTTTTTGCACTTTTTCTGTTTGTTTTTCTCTGCAATCACCTTTTGTAATTTCAAGAGGCATTCACTCAGGAGTAGAGGCGTTTAGGGATGCATTACTGGCAGAGTTTCAGGCACGCGGTGGATTTCTTTGTTGACGCGAGTGAGACGATATCACCCAGGATTTGTAGCTGAGGAACTGCGATGGAGTCATACACAGTACATTGATGTCGAAGCCGGTGTTGCGGTGATACAGCACCGGAGGGGATTGGTTTGACAGCGGAGGAAAATGTCATTTCTCTCTGATACACTGCGTCTCCGTAGCTTATTCTAGCTGTTTACCACCGCGTGCTCTGATGTGACGATGACTCTGTACATGTTGTACATAGCTCTAAGTGCATGTATAGTCTAATAACCATGTGTATAACGATTTGTCGCTCACGATGTCGTACTTGACTATTACGTACATGTGGTGAATCACCGGGAGCCCAGGGAAATGCGGGCGATGTGCTGAAGAGCCCTTGCACGCCGGGTCTCAGCCGTCGCGGGCGTGTCGAGCTGCAAGAGGCTGCGTTTCAAGGCGTTGGTCACGGGCAAGTCGAGGCATGATCTGATGAGAATTCCAGCACATTGTAGTGACCCGTTCATTGATACTACGGTCTTACTTCAACTTCAGGCGTATTATAGAGAGATGCGATGGAAAGGCCTAGTTCAGTAACCTTCACTTGTAAAGGAAGAGCCTGGGGGTTTCTCCGTAATACCATGAGGGTAATGGGGGAGGCGTCGTTGATCGTTCGTCCTCCTCAGGTACAACGGAAAGTCGCCAGTGACCAACCTCGGAGCCCCCATTCTGACAAGGCTCGAAGTTGATTAGCAAAGCGCAATTAAAACGAGTTCTCGTTTTTGGCAGGGGGTGGAGGAGGGGCGATGACGACACTGTGGGCTGCGAGGGGGAGGGGTAAAGAGGGACGGGTGTGACAGGGGGGGAGTGACAAGACGGGCGGGTGAAAGCAGGTAATAAAATGGCGGATCTGATGTCGGATGGTGATGTTTGGAGGAGGAGGGGACTAGGTAAGTGGTTGGGTGTTTTCAGTTAGAAGAGAGTTGAATTGCTTCGGTTGTTGCAATGGGTTAATCCGACTGTTCAGTTAGCATGTGAAACCGGATGAAGAGAAGGGAAGCTGTGATTATTGAAACTGTGCTTCTGGAGTCTTCGTTAAAGTGCTGTACTTACAGGTACGGTATCCTCAGCGTTACGGGAAACAAACCAGATTCGGGGAAATATACTCGTATATCCACCCTGCAAGCCAGAAACGTGCAAATTGTCGTTGAACACGTCTAGGTAGAGAGGGATGGCCTTGCCGACGTCTGTTACATCCATCAAAGTATTTCCCTCGCCCAAGTCTCACATGAGGTAATTGTACAGCCTTTGGGCGTCTCCTTTAGATTGGCTGAGGTGAGGAGGTGCCTTCCATTTTTTGACGGGTGTGGGGGAAGCCCCCGAGTTTGGGCTTGGCCTTGCCTTGCCTTACCTTTGGCTTATATACTTGATGCCTTCCCTTTTGCTGCTCCTTCTTTCTGCTTCTCTTCTTTCTTTTCCTCTCCATAGACAACCTTTGCCTCGTTCTCGTGGTGTTACGCGCTCCAACATTCTCTTCACCTTCTAAGTATCCTCTGTTACATCGTCAATTCCATCAATTGTTCAAAATGCCTGAAGTAGGCCATTCCCATCCATCTGCACTCTCCCCCCCTCGTCTCCCAACAGCACAGCTAACCACACTCCAAACCTCCACAGATCAAAGCCATCCTCTTCGACTGCGACAACACCCTCGTCCTCTCCGAGGAGCTCGCCTTCGAGGCCTGCGCAGACCTCATCAACAAGATCTGCGCCGAGCGCAACGTCTCCGTCTCCTTCACCGGGGAAACCCTCATCCAGGAGTTCGTCGGCCAAAACTTCCGCGGCATGCTCACGACCCTTCAAAAGACGCACGGCATCGACATCTCGCCCGAGGACCTCGAAAAGTACGTCCTGCAGGAGGAAGACGCCGTCATCGCCAAGCTCAAGGCCGCGCTGAGGCCGTGCCCGGGCGTGGACGAGCAGCTCGAGGCGCTGCAGAAGGCGGGCAAGTACCAGCTGGCGGTGGTGTCGTCGTCTGCGCTGCGGCGCGTGCGCGCGTCCATTGAAAAGGTCGGGCAGGACCGCTTCTTCCCCGGGGACGTTGTGTTTTCGGCGGCGTCGTCGCTGGAGAAGCCGACGAGCAAGCCGGATCCCGCGATTTACCTGCACGCGCTCAAGGTGCTGGGGAAGAGCGCGGCGGAGAGCGTCGCGGTGGAGGATAGCAAGAGCGGGACGCTGAGCGCGACGAGGGCGGGCATCAAGACGATTGGGTACGTGGGGCCGTATGCGGATAGCAAGAAGGACGAGATGGAGAAGGTGTTGAGGGATGCGGGCGCGGTGGTGATTATGCGGGATTGGAGCGAGTTTCCGGCGGCGCTGGCCAAGATTGAGAATGGGGAGGTGTGAATGATTCTCCCTTTTGTTGTGGCTTTCTTTTACGGCTTCGATTGATATCCATGACATTGAGGAGGCTGGGCACTTGATGATTTGCTCTTTTTGTTGGTGTGTTATTCATGCCTACGGGATCATGAGAGATATTGCAGAAAGACTGGCAATGGAAGAGCTAGATATGAATAGAGATGACGCCACGAATTGACGCTTATTGAAACCGTTTCTCTATATATACACGACCAAACAGTGAAAGTACTCAATGCTAGCTTCTCCAGTCCATCAGGAAGCTATTCACGCTCTGCAGCGTGCTCCTACTCGGATTCGCCTCGGGATACGCCGTCATCACTCCCCCAAGCCGCATCTTGACCAACGTCTTGGTAAACGACACGCTCCCATCAGGAACGCGGACGCGACCCTCGTCGTCAAACAGGTAGCACGACAAGGCCAGGGCGACGCCCACGGAGAGGTCTTTGCCCGAGTCACACGCGACGACGATCTGAGGCGGCTTCTGCTGCTGCTGCTGCTGCTGCTTCCCATCGTCGTCTGCAACGGCATCGTCGAGCGGTTGCTTGTTGGCCGCGAGAAACTGGGCGGCAAAGGAGCAGATTTCGGGGAGGGCGAGGCGGAGGTTGCGGCTGGCCGTCTTGTGCTTGCCGAGGCCGACGCGGAGGAGCGTGGGGGAGAGGAGCCATGATTCTTTGGGGGTTTGGGTTTCGGTGAGGAGGATGAGGCATTCGTTTGATGAAGCCTTGACTTTCGTTTCCTTTGATGGAGACGAAGGTGTCGGTTGCTGTGGTGAAGGTGCAAAATCGAGGGGCGATAGGGGTCGAACGGAAATATACGGCGTGAGCTGCTTTCTCGCAAGGAAAGCCTGGTCCTCAGCACCGTCCCCCGACGGAGCAGTCCTGGCGACCTTGGCCTCCTGGACCAACTTGACAATGAGCCCGGGCAGCTCCGCCTCGGAAGCGGAGAGCAGAGTCTGCACGTTGGCCCAGAAGACGTCGGGCGTGAGGCCCATGGCCCAGTTCTCGGTGTCGTCGGCGGCGCCCTGGATGTAGCCGCCCTCGTCGACCTCGCTGCCGACGACGCGCCTGCTGGCGGTGCAGCATATCACGGGTCTGTAGTCCTGGAAGATGACGCCCCGGTCTCCGTCTTCTTCTTCGTCTCTTTCGTCATCGTCGTCGTCTGAATCAGGGGGTGGAGGAGGAGGGAGAGTAGAGTCTTGCGTGATCCACAGCGGCCGGAGGGGTTTCGTGAGAGACGTGGGGAGGGCGAGGTTGAGCTCCTTGAGGGAGGAGAGGAAGGAGGGTACGAGGGCGGTGATTTGGGCGTGCGTGGAGGCGGGGAGGTAGGGGGGGAGGAAGAGCTTGGGGGAGAGGGGGTGGGAGGGGAGGAGGGCGAGGTTGAGGACGGTGCACCAGATGGGGATTGTGGTGGAGAGGGCGTCTGGCATTCCTGTTGGGATGGGATTGTTAGCAGTGACATCGAATTGAGATGTGGTCATGAGATAGACTTGCGTTTGCCGCGGCGGGTGGAGTCGACGATGATGATGCTGGTGTGTGTCGTGTTAGCTGAATGCTTCATGGTTTGTATCAAGGAGACGGGATGTTGTGAGGGGGGATGTATTAGTCTGTACGCACCCGTCATTCTCCTCAATCAGGTCAATCAGATGCAAATTCAACCTCCTGGTGCTAAATTTCCACGCCCGCTCATGCCCGTCCGTGCTCTTGAAATAGGCGCTGCCGTCCTTTTTGTCGGGAGGAATGTACCAGCTTCCGCAGCGCTCGTTTGCCACCAGCGGCCTGTTTTTCCTCAGTCTCGTCTTCTTCTTCTTGTTAGCACCCGTTTCAGAGGATGAGGCGGAAGAGGGAGAGGGAGGGTAAGTGGGAAAGGCAGAGGCGACGTGCGCGACAAAGGAGGCGTCGGCGTGGATGGACTGCAGGCGGTTGCGGGGGGTGAGGGTGCTGCGGCGGAGCTGGGTGAGGAGGCTGGAGATGGAGGGCTGGTGGGCGAAGAGGTCGTCGTCGTCTGGCATTTTGTATGAATGGTTCAGATGATATGGTTGTTGGGTGATGTTTGTGTGAGAGAGAGAGAGAGAGCTGGTTGAGGTTATGAGGTGATGGAGTTGAAATGTGATGAGTATAAGAGACAGAATTTGCTGCTAGTGGGTTAAACCAGTTCTTCCATTGACATGATGCACCCCCACCTTTACAAGACAACATCTACCACAACTACCACCAAAGCACGACTTCACATCAAATCGATAATTAAACTGAGTTGACATTCTATTCATTTATTCATTCATACTTATTCAGACAAAGCCCCATCACACCAGCTTCCACACGCCATCCTCCACCACAATCCGAATCTCCCGCCCCTCGTCGATGCTCCGCCGCCCAGCCTCGAGAATGGCCGTCGTCGCAATCGTATTCTCCAGCGTCGGCAGCCCCTTGGCGTCCAGATCCGCCGGCGTCGCCCTGCCCTCGTTCACCGCGCGGCAGCCGTCGACAAACTTCTCAATCGAGATATACCCGTAGCCCGTCTGGCCGTTGAAGTTGCCGTCCTCGTCCGGGGCGTAGCGCATGTAGAACGGGTTGAACCACTGGATCTGGCCGGCGCGGTCGTCGGCGACGTCGTAGCCGCGGTGGGCCTGGTCGACGCGGATCTCGCCGTCGGCGGCCAGGTAGTGGAAGTACTGGTTGGTGTGGACGCCGGCGCGCTGGGGCGCGGTCCAGGACGACGTGTAGACGGCGATGGCGCGCTTGCCGGGCTGGCCCGCCAGCTCCCAGGTGACGAGCAGCGAGATGGTGTCCTCGGTGCCGTCGGCGCAGCCCAGGCCCGTGGCGACGCCCTTGGACGACGAGGCCGAGACGCGCGTCGGCAGGTAGCCGCGCTGGCGGACCATGGAGTCGCAGACGTCGACGTGGTGGCTGTTGAGGTAGTACGAAATGTCCGACTCCTTGCCGGCCCACGACTTGAACGTCTCGAGCTGCGACTTGGGCTGCGACATGTACGAGTAAAAATAGTTCCAGTCCCCGAGTTTTTGCGCCTTGAAGCGCGCGTCCGAGTAGGCCGGGTCGAAGCGCTTGTGGTGCTCGACGAAGACGTGGACGCCCTTGGCCTTGGCCTTGCGCGAGAGCTCCTGGTGGTGCGCGAGCAGCTTGACGGCGGGCTTGGTGATGAGCACGTGCAGGCCGCGCTCGATGGCGTAGAGGGCGATGGGGAAGTGCGTCGGGTCGGGCGTGAAGATGGTGATGGCGTCGCCGGGCTGGAGCTGGTCGATGGCGGCCTTGTAGGCGTCGGCGTCGACGGTGTCGTTGTCGGGGAACGAGTCGAACGAGGTGTCGAGGTTGTTGTAGACCTGGGTGATGTTTTTGTGCAAATGTTCCCCTGGTGACGAGTGTGAGTCTCTGTCTCTGTCTCTCTCTCTCTCTCTCTGTTCAAAACCCATCCTTGAAGGAGTCAAGACGTACGAATCTGGGGAAACTTCTTGCCGTTGACGCCGACCATGCCCAGCTTGCCGACCTTGCCCCGTCGCCGCAGGTCAAAGAGCGTGAGGCCGACGACGCCCACCTTCTTGTCCGAGCCGGACGCACCGCCGCCCACGAAGCCAGTCGTGTACTCGCCGGTGCCGACCTGTATGATGCATTCATTGTCAGTCCATGGGTTCGATTCAAGTCTTTGGGTGAGGAGCTTGGACATTACCATCAACACGTTAAGAGGAGCTGCCATGATGATGAGTGTCGTGTTTGAGTGTCTGAATGGGTATAAGATGAGGCTACACAACGGCAGAGAAGGGTGATGAACGAAAAATGTAAGTGAGAAGAATCGGAAATCGTCAAGAAGTAATTAATAGAATGAGAGAAAACACCCGTGTACAGCCTTGCGAATCCCGTGCCTCGCGTGTTGCAGCTCTCCGATGCGGTGACATGCAGGACGGAGGAATTGAGGGGCATTTGGCGGGGCAGCAATTGGAGGGATAAAGAAAGGCCGCCGGGCTCAGGCTTGGGGATCCTCGCGTATGAAGTCCGTCTTTTTATTTACATGTACTTTTACATATACATGACCGTCTATAGAAGCTCGATAGTATAACAGTAAATACGTGTGATGAGAACTAATAAGTAAACACATGAGTGCTTGCATATGCACACATACATGCTGCATCTCAGAGTGAATGGACTGGCAATACACGCAGAAGAGAGGCATGTTCCCCTCTCCATCTCACCTCTGCTGGCCCGGGCTTCATCTACCCCGCGTTGACCATCCACGACCCCGCATCATCCAGTTTCAGTCTCCCAACTGTGTCTTCAGTCTCAACCTCAAGGTCTCTCTCTCTCTATAGTACGACAATGAATCAATCAAGTCAAAGCTCTCAACACAGACGAATCCCTTTGATACCGCCGCCTCACAACTTACCCCACCAACATCAACTAAAAGCAAAACTCTCCATCTCGTCAAGTCGGGCTGAATAGAGCCGACGGACATAGACTCTTCTCTAGCAAAACTAATACCATTATAACCGTACTGCCGGACTACCGACGGGATGACGCGAGCTAGCCAAGTACACGCTACATCTAACGGAGCAGCCTTGTCCTCGATCTTGATTTTGTCCTCCTTGTGAATGGCGCAAGTTGCTGCAGGATGATTTCTCCTCCAATCATATAACAGCATCTCTAGCATGTTCATCAACCCCAGCCGTACTCTATACCTCCATCCGCTCTTCTCCCTTGCCCCTGAATAAGGTGTACCCCACGCTCCTCTTCAAGCTAGCAATTCTCCAGCAAAGCTTGCCTCTCTATCAAATGCCGGTCCTATTCCCCAACTTGTGTCTCTTTTCCTCCCGCCGTCTTCGGATCTCAAGCACATCATGTCCCTCGTGGAGTCGGTGTCCATCGGCCGAGCCGCAGCAACCGGGAGCGCACCTCCTCGGTGGCTTCCTCTCCGAAACTAGACAACTACTCCACGTCTGCTGGCTATAAGCGGCTATTCTTTTCGCCTCAGAGACGAAACAGGTTGTGCTTAGCTGTCCATATATAGAGCTTTGATTCGGTATCCATCTTACGAGAGAAAATAGAACCTCAAACCCAACCCCCGTCCCGTCTCCCACGCGTGCTCTCCTCCTCCTCGTCATCCTCATCTCCCCTCCTCGTCATCCTCGTCTCATCCTCATCTGTTCAACCTCACTCTCCCTCTGAATTCCTCCTCCTCCCATACACTCTCTCCCCTCGACGATCCATACATTCAAACCACAAATCCATCCACACACAACCACCAACATGGCAACCCCCCCCTCCCTACCATGCGGCATCTACGCCCCAACAATGACCTTCTTCCACCCTGAATCCGAAGACATCGACATCCCCACCATCAAGCGCCACGCCCAGCGCCTCGCCCAGTCCGGCCTCGCAGGCCTCGTCGTCATGGGCTCCAACGGCGAAGCCGTCCACTGCACCCGCGACGAGAAGATCGCCGTCCTGTCCGCCACCCGCGAGGCCCTCGACGCCGCCGGCTTCCCCCAGGTGCCCGTCCTCTTCGGCGCCACAGAGGGCTCCGTCCGCGGCACCGTCGAGCTCTGCCGGCTCGCCGCCGCCGCGGGCGCCGCCGCCGCCCTCGTCCTCCCGCCGTCCTACTACCGCGCCCAGACCGACGAGGAGTCCATCGAGGCATACTTCGTCGCCGTCGCCGACGCAAGCCCCATCCCCATCGTCCTCTACAACTACCCCGGCGCCGTCTCCGGCATCGACATGGACAGCGACCTCCTCATCAGGCTCGCCCGCCACAAAAACATCGTCGGCACGAAATTCACCTGCGGCAACACCGGCAAGCTCACCCGCGTCGCCCTCGCCACCGACGCAAAGACGCCCTTCCGCGAGGGATCTGGCTACATGGCCTTTGGCGGCATGTGCGACTTCACCCTGCAGACCCTCGTCAGCGGCGGCAGCGGCATCATCGCCGGCGGCGCAAACGTCATGCCCAAGCTGTGCGTCAAGGTCTGGGATCTCTATTCCCAGGGCCACAGGGACGAGGCCGAGAAGCTGCAAAAGGTCCTCAGCCGCGGCGACTGGCCCCTCACAAAGGCCGCCATTGCAGGCACAAAGTCGGCAATTGAAACCTTCTATGGCTATGGGGGCTATCCCCGGCGGCCCCTGAAGCGCTTGGAGCAGGCTCGAGTCTCGGCCATCGAGGAGGGCATCCGAGAGGCCATGGAGATTGAAAAGTCCTTGTAGGCGTTAGGTATGTAGTATTAGCAATAGAGAATCACGACGTGGAGTTGCTGAGTTTTCGAGTCGACGTCGAGCACATAGTATGTATATTGGCTCCCTAAAGACCATGTCTAACAACCCTACCCGTGCAGCCATGCACTATTCCTCTTACTCCTTCCCAACCGTGCTGCGTTCAACAACCATATCCGCAATCTTGGAAATGGAGGCACCACCCATGATATCGAAAGCAGTAAGCAGGGCGCCAAAGTCCCGCAAGATCCAGTTGCGCAAATCAACAGACATCAGAGAGTCGACGCCGTAGTGCGACAGCGACTTGTTCAGCTCGACATCGCCAGGCGCAATGGACATGGCACGCGCGAGCCTGCCAGCCAGGGCGTCCAGCACAATCTGCGTGCGTTCTCCAGAGTCCGAAGCCTGCCGGAAACGAACTCCTACAGCGGCCTCGGGATTGGCGTTTACGCCTGCTGACGCGCCTGACGCGGCGGTACCGGAAAAGGCGGCGAAAAAGGGCCTCTCCATCAGCGGCGGCGGGTTGCGGCCTCGGGCCAGACAGTCGATCGGGGTCTTGAGCCCGAACAGAACTTGACCCCTGGCCTCCGATACAATGGCGGGCTGGGGAGCGGTCGGGTCGCACAGGACCGAAAGCAGGGCCAGCAGTTCCACGTCGTCCACCTGCTTCATGTCGTCAAACGACTCGCGCTGCTTCTGGTACTCAGCCGTCTCCGAGACAATACCGATGTTGCGCATCCAGCCAATGTCGAGGGACAGGGCTGCTTGGCCACGAGCAAGCCGCTGGCGCGCGAGGGCGTCTTGGAATGCGCAGCCGGCCGAGTAGTTTGCACTGGCCAGCTGCCCTACGACACCGGCAAGAGAGGATAGCATGATGAAAAAGTCAAGGTTTGCCGGTAGCAGCCGGTGTAGGTTCCACGACGTTTGCCTCTTGGATCGCATGGTGAGGTCCCACTGGGCGAATGTCATGCTCTCCTGGAAGAGAGCAGGTTCCAAAACCATGGCCGCATTGATACACCCTTTGATTGGGGGCATGGTGCGAGCGCACTCGTCCAGAAGATCGGCCAGCTCCTTTTCCGAAGAAACATCGCACTTGGGGGCCACAACCGTGACGCCGCGAGCTGCCAGTTCTTCAACTGTCTGTCTCGCAGCCTTGGAAGAAGCTCCAGATCGAGATGGCAGGATCAGGTTCTTGGCTCCTCGGTCAGCCATCCACTTGGCAATGCCTCGGCCGAGACCACCGGAGCCTCCCGCAATCATATATGACGCGTTCTCGTCGAGTTCCCAGTTTCGTTGCTCCTGGATGAGTTTCTGATTGGAAACAGTCAGTATGTGCATTTGGTCAAGAAGGGCTGTAGGATCGTGTCAAGCTACTCACCGGTACCAAATCATCAGCTTGTGGCATGATGATTGCACGATCCAGTGCCTCGCCTCCCTGAAGCTCCTGGAAGGCCTTTTGGACCTCCGATGCCTTGTAAGTGCGTAATGGCTGAGCATGTCCAATGCGCCCTTGTTCAAGAAGCTCCATTGTCCTCTTCAACAGCCTACCAGTCGTCTTAGGGTTCAGGCTGACAATGTCAACGACCGAAAAGCTGACATTTCGGTCAAAGATGCCGATGGGAAGAGTGGCACTGGCGTCCGCGTTGAGGCGCTTCATCTCCAGGAAACGACCGCCGGAAGCCAAGCAACCATAGGAAGCCTGGATGATCTCATCATCAGCAAGAAGGTTGAAAAGAGCATCCACCCCCTCTCCGTCAGTCAGCTCCATAACTCGCTGGGCAAATGAGACGGTGCTATTGTCGAGGATGTGATCCTCCGCCAGACCCATCTTCTTCAGCGTGTCTCGCTCCAGGGGATTCGAATAGGTCACAATAACTTGGGCACCTTGAATCTGGGCGACGCGAACGGCAAACTGCCCCACGGCGCTCGCAGCAGCCGCGTGGATCAGAACCTTGTCTCCGTCAATGAGGCGAGCAACGTCAACCAGGACATGATAGGCCGTCATGGCGGGAATGAGAGCAGAGGTGACTTTTTCGAAAGACATTGACTCTGGAATCTTGCAGACGGCCTTGACATCTGCTCGAGGATATTGTCGCATGCATCCTGGAGCCACCATGTAGACTCGGTCTCCTGGTCTGATCGATTCGCAGCCTTTTCCAACGCGGGTCACGATACCAGCACAGTCAACTCCCAATCGGATCCCCTTGTGAAGCTCTTGCCGGCGACCCAAAGCGGTCTGCACGTCTCTTTGATCAACGCCCCAAGCCTTGGCGTCAATTTCAACCTCGTTAGGCGCCAACTCGCTTTCATACTGCCCGTCTCGAACAAACTGCAGCTTATTCGTTCCATCCTGAGAGCCGACAGAGAGTTGGAGGGCTGGTCCATCATACCAAGTCTTCTCCTGGAGCTGGTGGCACAAGAGAGAAGAAAGAGTGTCATTGCCAGATACGTCTTCAATGGCCCTTCCGGTCATCAAAAGGCCATCCCTGACGATGTATTCCACCTCGTCAGAAGCCGACGGTCCAAAGCTAGCATCAAAGACGTTTTCGATCAACTGCACAATCTTGAGAGCCTCCAGCTTGCCTTCCATGGAGAGCGTAATGATTCGATTGCTGGACTGCTCGAGCCGAATTGAGCGGAAGAATCCTTGTGCGGGCCCAAAATCGGCATACTCTTCGCTGTCCAGACTGCTCCCCGTAACCCAGAGCAGCTTGGGTGCCTTGCCCACCAAGTACTGGAGACTCTTGAAGCTTTTCTCTGAAAGATTGGACAGCAAAGGTTGGCTGTTGACTTCAACGATGCAAACGACAGTGTCGTCCTCGGTCAGCTTCTCGAGAGATTGCGATAGCTCATCCAAGGAAAAGGCACAGATACTTGATGCCTTAAGACCCTGGGGATCCAGTTGTTGTCGCACCAGCTCGGCCATTCGAGTTTGGAGATAAGACTTTTGCTCATCGACGACAATGACGAGCTTGCCCGGCTTGATCACAGGAGCCAGCTGGGGCTCTTCAACGGCTGTGGTGAGGATGATGCTGACAATGTGGCATGCCTCGCTCTTGTAATCGCGGAAAATCACGTCGTTGCCCGAAAATCCATTGTTCCGCAAGCACTTATTCCACAACTTCTCGGATATAGCCGCGGAATGAGGCCTCCAGTCCTCCTTGGCAACCCACCATCCCGGCACCAAACCTGCCATGAAGTTGGTGGCGATGTCTTCGGGATCAATGACCTCGAGCAGGATGAGGCGACCTCCAGGACGCAATGCCCTGCGGACTTGCTTCAGACTGCTCTCCAGATACGGTACGGCATGCAGTACAGATGCTGCGACAGCGATATCATATCCTTGTTCATCAATGCCTTGTTCATCAATAGGCCTGTCCACGTTGAAAGTCTTGAAAGTCAGGCGACCCTGAGACGCAAGGTCAGGCCATCGCTCACGAGCACGCTCAAAGAACATGGGGGAGATGTCTGTATACGTGTACTCGGAGAAGCTGGAGCCTCCAACGCGCTCCTCGCGCTGCTGTAGGAGAGACAACAAATGGCCCGTCATTCCCCCAGTCCCAGCTCCCACTTCAAGAATTCGCTGGGCAGGGCGCTCGTGAGCTGCCAGATCCAAGAAGGCACTGAGTCGGCCATCCTGGCAGAGCTTCTGGAAGAGTTCGGCATAGAAGAGTTCTGCCTGGTCTGATCCGAACACGACCTGCAGAGGATCCACCTCTCCTGATAGCATCTCGAGAAGCCTCCGCGCGCAAGTGGTGTATAATTTCCAAGCCGGGCGAGACCTCTCAACCTCGAGAAGCCGGGCTTCCAAGTCCTCGTCGCTGATGGTCTCTCCAAGCCGTCTGTGTTCGGGGCTCATGTTGCCAATGTGGTACTCCATCCATTCGACGTGGCGAGCCAACGCCTCCGGGACCTTTGTTCGGTCCAATTTTTGAAGGACTCGGATCGAGTAGAGTTCGAGCGCTAGGCACATGTTTTTATGAATCTCCACGATCGCCGTCTCGTCATCTTCAAATGAATCAGCCTTGCAAGTGCGAGCCAACTGCTGCGGATCGAGCATGCTGAGTTGTGGCTTCCACTCAACGCTGTAGAGCAGCTTCTTGTCCGCCGCCTTTGCGTTGTTGGAGATGGACGCCGTGGTAGCCTGCTCAATCGTGCAGAGGACGGTGTCATCGTCAGCCAGGGCAACGATTGTACCTTGCTCGCCGTAGCCCTGAGTTCCGTCAAGGTGAGCGGCCGAAGTAGATGTCGCCATCCACCGAATATGGCCAGTCGCCGGGCTTTGCCACTTGGAGCTGGAGGCAAACCAAGCGTCTCTCAAACGAGCGGGAACATTGGCAGTCGGCTGCTGGCCGGCGCTCACTCGCAAGACGTGGAAAGCCTGATCAAGAACGCTTGGGTGCACTAGGCTCCTGGTTTTGTACCGATCCTTGGAGACATCCACACGAGCCACGGCGGTAGCTTTCGAGTCCCAGCCCACGTCTCGTAGAAGTCGGAACCATTCTCCGTATTGGAGGCCAACGTCAGCCGCGTCACGATAGAGGGTAGCAGAATCAATGGGCAAGACACATGACTGTGCAGCTTGGTTGTACTGGGCGCGGGCTTTCTCATGGATGAGTTGTCTTTGCTCTTTGCCATATATGCTTGTCGGCTCCTCGTAGTCGACTTTGAGGCTGGCGCGGAAGCATTTCTTCCAGCCATCAGGGGAATAGGAGAAAATCTCCACCTCAAACAGCGCAGGGCTCTTGTCGTCTGCCGGCAGCGTCTTCAAGGGCCGAAGATAAACCTGGGTCTCGGTTCTATCCTCCCATTTCTCATGAATGGTGATTGGATAGACAAAGTCTGCCTCCTTGACGAGGAAGCCGGCCACCTCCAGGCCTTCGGGGACCATCTCCTGAACAGCCTCAATAGCCATGACCAGCATGCCAGCCGCAGGATACAAGAGCGTATCGGTGACCTTGTGGTGGCCAGCCCATGGAATGGACTCGACGGCCAAAAGATTTCTCCAGCGAGGAACGAGAGGATTCCAATCGGATACTCGAGCTCCAAGCAGGTCACCCTTGACATTACCGCGGAATCGGAAGTCGCGGCTAATTCGAGATTCCACCCAGTACTTGTGAGACCGATTAAAGGGATACGCGGGAGTATCGACGAGGAAGGCAGGCTTCTTCGAGACGGTGCCAGGCTCAGCGACGGGCGTCTGGTTGACGGCGGCTATGGATACGTTGTGCCCCAAGCAGAACAGCTGTCCCACAAGCTCCAATGTCGTCTTGATAGGAGGATGGGACCGTTGCAGTGCAGCACTGTACCGGATGGCCCGCTTCTTGTTGCCGGTCTGGCGGATTGTATCCTGAGCCACTCTTCGCAGGGCAGGGTGAGAGCCAATCTCGACGAGATCAGTAATGTTGCTCAGCCCAACCTTGACCTTGGATGGCTCCTGGGTCAGCAGCTGCACGGCATCGGCGAAGCGAACCGGGGAGACCATATTGTTGACCCAGTATTCACCCTTTGCCAGAGCAGCCGGGCGCATCACCTTGCCAGAGACGGACGACACCATTGGGATACCGCTAGCAACCTTGAGATCCTGACGCGAGGCGCCCTCGAGCGACCCCATTAGCGCCAAGTATTCGTCGGCGATAGCTTCCATTGCCCGCGAGTGGTATGCAACCCCGGTCTTGAGCTTCTGAGCAAAGATGCCATCATTATCAGCTTGCGCTTTGACGGCATCAATGGCGGCCTCGGGGCCCGACAGTGTGCAGTTAAGAGGACTGTTGATACAGGCCACGCAGACAGAGCTGGCCTCAGGACCGACCTTGGAAAGGTATTTCGAGACATGAGATTGAGCCAAGTTGATAGACATCATCGCTCCAGGAGATGCCTCATTAGCGGCTCTCAACCTTCCTGCAAGCTGGCCCCTAAAGAACGAGACTTTGCAGGCAGATTGCAATGACAGTGCACCAATCGCATAACTAAAAAGAAAGAGGATATGTCAGCGGACTCTCAGCGAACATTCATATAGGGGTAAACATGATAACCTACGCCGCGGCAATTTCTCCTGAGGAGTGTCCGACAACAGCCTTGGGGGCGATACCAAAACTGGCCAGCAGTTCCAGCAGGGCGATCTGGACCGCTGTCGACAGCGGTTGGCTGTATTCTGGCAAGTTTATGTTCTTGCTGGAGCGCAGCTCATCTTGCACCAGTGAAAATTGATTGTCAGCCACATTCTAAGGGGTCAAAGCACGGGGAATGGTTCTCATACCGAAAATCGACCATGTGCATCCAAGGCTCTGATAGATGCTGTCAATCTGCCGAAGCGTGTCGGCAAATACGGGATACTGGACCAAGTCCCACCCCATGTCTGTGTATTGGGCGCCCTGTCCGGTGAACACAAAGGCCAGCGTAGCATCTGGAGAGCTCCTCATGGGCTTCACGGGATCAAGCTCTGCGGTGCCTTCTTGGGTCTCCGAAAGGCCATCTTCCGTCACAATGGCGAAGCTTCTCCAAAGCATGTGCGACCGGCGCGCCGCCAGCGTGTAGGCAAGGCGATCCAGCTTGGTACGGTTGCCCGCTATCTTCTCCCTGTAGAAGAGCTCCTGATCCCGCAGAGAGCGTTTGGCTGCCTGCTCGTCCGCGGCGCTCCATACAAGCAGCCTGGGGAGACCGTCGGTTGTGGAAGACGGCGAAGGCAAAGCAGCGGCTACCGTGGCACGTGCAGCCTTCTTGAGATCCGCAAGAGACTGGTCGCCCGTGCTGGAGAAGTCGTCAGAAACTGGAGAGGGCGGCAATTCCACCCAGCCATCGGCCGCATCCTCGTCGCCAGCAGCCCCGACCGTGCAGTGATTGCCAGGCAGGTTCCTCTCTTTCAGGTAAGAGAGCGCATCATCAACCACAACGTGCGTGTTTGAGCCGCCAAAGCCGAAGGAGTTGAGCGAGGCCCGACGAATGCCTTTGCTAGGCCAGGGGATGCTTGCTTTAGGGATCTGCAGAAGTGGTCACACGTCAGTTGGAATTGGTGAAGAGGAAGGGAAGGCAGATTGAAGCGTACCGCGATATTCCAGAACTCGGCGTCTATGGTAGAGTTAATTGTCTCGAAAAGTGCGTTTGGCGGAATGACGCCTCTTTCAAGACTCACTGGAGGTCGCAGGTCAGTATATCAGACCACTGAAGACGTCAGTCCAGACGTCGAGCTGAAGACTTACAGATGACCTTGAGCAAGCCAGCAAGGCCACTGGCACCTTCAAGATGGCCAATGTTTGATTTGACGGAGCCACTGCGACAATTGCAAGCCGTGTCAGCGCCATGATGCAGCTCGGAAGAAGACGCTGTACCAGAAAAGAGACGAGAACACGGGAGGGCAAGGAGCAGGTGAGGCGATCACGGGACTCACATGTAAAGCGGCTCCTTGTCGGATCGGAACTTGCGAAACACTCGGCCGATTGCTCTTGCCTCGATTGGATCGCCCACTGGGGTTCCGGTTCCTGCATCCGAGCGGTCACGAGACCGTTTGTCAGCAAATCTGCTTCTTTTCTTCTTTTCTTCTTTTCTTCTTTTCTTCTTTCTCGTCGTGATTGGCCAACTCACCGTGAGCCTCGACATATCGCGTCTCGGCAAGGGACAGATTCGCCTGCCGGTAGACGTGCTGGATGAGATCTTGCTGGGCCTGCTGGCTGGGCTGCGTGATGACGGGAGTGTGGCCATCCTGATTCGAGCCCGAGGCACGGATCACAGCGCGAATCATGTCGCCATCTCGCACAGCGGCAGAGACAGGCTTCAGCACAACAGCAATGATGCCCTCGCCTCGGGCATAGCCGTTGGCCCGCTGGTCAAAGCTGTACGACCGGCTGTCCGGCGACAGGAAGTTCTGATGGGACAAGAGGTGGAAAATGGTAGGGTCCAACAGCAGGTTCGCACCAGTGACGAGCGCCTGTCGTGCATGAGGTACAATCAGCCTTTCTGCCGTTCATAGAACCACTGCGGCGGGAACGGTTTATGCCGCCTTTTGGCCTTGAGGATTCTCCGATTTACCCTGTTCGGGGCAATGGGGACTGACAGGGACAGGGGTACGGGACTTGATCATCCACTTACACAAGAAGCATCACCCGTTTTCAAGGTCTTGCATGCGATGTCGACAGCGACCAGTCCGCTGGAACATGCCGTGTTCACATGTACACTCGGCCCTCGAAGATCGAAAAACCAACTGATGCGGTTAGGTACCATACACGGAACCGTGCCACCAGTAACTGTCGAACGCTCTACGTTGTCGGGGTCCATTGCCATCAAGCGTGCATAGTCTTCCAACATGGACGCATGAAAGACGGCCGTCTTCGAGCCTCTCAAGACATCTGTTGAAAATCCGGCTACAACTTGTCAGTTTTCCCTAGGCAAAGGAATAGCAGAGATGTATGGTATCACTTCCAAACTTCCCATGGGGTGTCGCAAGCTTACCATTCTCAAAGGCTCGGTATGAGGTCTCCAGGGTCATGCGCTGCATTGGGTCCATCGCCGCGGCCTCCTTCGCTGTTACCGAGAAGAAAGGAGCATCAAAGCAAGCAACATCGTCTGTGATGAAATGGGCTCCCCGAGCATACGGCTATGATGAGAAGCAGCGAGTTATTATCACGGTTCCCTACGCTCTTCCCGTAGAGCCAAGCGGCGAGACAGAGGAGCAACCGTACCTTGCTGGCATTCGTGTCTAGAAACGACGTGGCATTCATGCGGTCCTTGGGACAGCTGGTCATGAGGTTGCGACGATTATCCAGAGCTTCCCAGAAGCTCATGTTGTCATTCAGATCTTGGGGGAGGCGGAAGGAAAAGCCAACAACAGCAATGTCGTCGTTTGCCTGGGTGGCCATATCAACTACAGTCGTGGGCTGAGACATGATAATGGTCCAATATTGAGCACAAGGTATGGGCAAGTGTGTGTCTGGAGACTGGATGGGCAGGAGAGGCTCGTTTTCAACAAAAGAAGAGGAAGACGCCGCAGACGAGGATAATGAGGCCGGTGGCAGAGGTGCTGGTGCTGGTGCTGGTGCTGGTGCTGGTGCTGTTGTGATGACGGTCAAGTCCTTGATATCTTTACGAGAGTGATGAGGGAGCCGACCAGACCACGACTGAGGATTGGAATACCCTTTATCTAGTATCTCGATTCTCTTGTCTACAAGAGCGTCCCAATTTTATAAAACACTCGAAGGAGGCTAAGTCGGCGCTTCTGAGATTCCAAAAGGTTCCAAAGCAGACCGGATACCGTAAGAGCTGCTCCATCTGATCAAGCGAGAGCCTGGAATAGATCACCCCTCTCGACACAGTCGGCGTAAAGCAACTCAACTGCCCGGATCACGCTTACATGTTACTTCTACAAGTTACGATAATCTTGCTCCTTGGCATGACGCCTGCTGTGTCCGGGGCTGAGGAAGGACGAAGTCTGGATGGATCTCTCGGTTACAACCAGGGCGTCTGGAGGGCTAGCAAATCGTACTACTAGGTAGACGGCCAGTTCCCTACTAATTCGCTCAGTACTTTGATCATTATCCGGTTCACCGGGGGTCGCTTCCTTGGAATCCTCGGGCGAGAGCTATATATGTTGTTTTGCTGGTGCTGGGTTTAGGTTTGGCGTACCAGTCTGTTGGTTGACAGTCTGTAGTGGCACGTCAAATCTCGAAGCTCCTCTTTCTAGAATGACAAGACCCAACAACATTCATGCAGATTCGATACATTGAGAGCGGAACGCACAGACGTGCTGTTGGTCGAGCTGTCACTGATCCTTCCTGTCGGTACAGATGCACCCAACGGCACGGCCCAGGAAACTGGACAAGCCCGATCACTGTCGAAGGACCCCGGCACTGGCCGTAGTGTCTGCAGTTACGAGTACTTCCGGAGGCGGTATTTCGTATTGATTGCTACGCAATATCTGGACATAAGGGGGCGCAGGCCTTCTGAGTGGGTTTAGCACAGCAGGTTGGCCCATTTCGTCCCGCAGACTGGTGGTCGAGACTGGACCTCCCAAGGGTGGGCAAACGGCCTATTGACACGACCAGGTAGTTCAGCCTGGTCGTCGAGCGTATCAGATATAAGACCTGCCCCAGTTGGTTGGTCACAAATCATGATTTCTCGGTTTACGGAACCCACCCGGCATATCCCTTCCAAGATGGCGCGATGCAAGTGTTGACTGAGACGCGGCCTATCATATGAGGTTCTGTCATCACGAAACCAAGTACCTGGGCCGGCTCTGATCCCGAGAAAACAACAGCGAGTGTCTGTGCTTTCGTATGATGTATGTGATGTATCATTGCCGTCATTGGACAACCGTATGACTGTATATCCGTGCCTGTTTCTTTCCGTGATCATCACCTGTTGGAGACGATCTTGACGTGGGCTCTCTTCAATAATGCCGCCCTTTGGGCTCGCTTTTTCTGCTCTCTGCCTACGGAGAAACTAAAAGGTAGCTAATATACGTATGTTCCCCATCAGTAACGTAAGGTAGGTGAGCTACGTTGCTGCATCTCCTTCTTAGCGAACATCAAGTCGGCCCATTCAACTGACCCCGGGGAGTTGCTTTTTCTTGTTTTTTTTATGTTTGTCTTCCCCGATGCCCGTCGCTTCGGGACCCAGATACCGAACCTCCATTCGGAAAACAAGATTTCAGATTTACGACGGAGTCCGGACCACAGTTGCGACGACGGCTTTGACATCGGTGCTCCATCTTGAGGAGGTCTTGCGATATTTGCCGGCGGCCCGCCCCCCCTTTTTGGTAGGTAATCTGCCAAGTTGCGAACCGTGCCTCAAAATGAGCTACAGTTGAGGCACTGACGTTAGATTTGGTGGCTTGGGGATCGTATCGCAAGCCAAAGATCGTAAAACATGAGTAAGCCTCCCTGTACGGGTCCTTCGTAATACCTACATCATTCCCAGTTGGAGAGGAGGTCCTGCGTTGATGATCATTTTACGACAAGCTCGTGAGAAGCGTGTGCGTCACTGCTTGAGAGGTTTGATCTCGATGCTGCAAGGGGATTGCTACCACAAGTTATAGCAAGTGTTTCGTCGTTCTCCAGCGTGACACAGATTCTGGCATCAAATCGTGCCACGGGTTTCGTCGCCCCGGGACCTTTTCACTGTCAGGGACCACCATCAGACCGATTGACCCGGCCCATTGAACCGGGACAGAATTGAGTTGAGGTTACGCTTGTTGTTACGCGCACTACGTAGCATCTGAAGCACAAGTAAGGCCGGGTGGGGGTTTAATTTACATCTTGCTCTCTCTTCTCTCTCTCCTCTCTCCCTCTCTCTCTTCAGCCACAGTTACAAAGTGCTACTGGCGGTAGTTGAGTGCCGGGGCCGTGTGGGAGACAAGGGAAGGTCAAGGTCAGGGTCAAGGCGTTATTAGCGAAGCGCGAACAGACTTGAAGCGGCCGGCGGATGTAGACGAGATGATGCCAGGGATCGCTTGTATGAAGGAGGGGAGAAACTACGGTGAACAGGGCTCATTAGGCAGAGTTGGGAAGTCTAGGCATTTGGCAAGATGGTCGTATTATGTTCTGGACTAGAATGTTTCTGTCTTGACCTTGCACGTACAATGCTACTAATGCCTGTGCTACTGCTTGTATGTAAGGTATGTACTACAGGGAAGAGGAAATGCGACATTATATGATGCCTGACCCTGTGGGTGAACAGGAGCCATCTCCCGTTTAGCCAGATTTCCGGAATAGCAATGCCTTCTTGTCCCTCCCCACACGCTTTGATTCAGGGGGCGGGATGCCGCTGCTGCTGTTGCCATGTATCGTATTTCGAGCCACGCCTACGAAGCGCTCCACGTCCATCGTACCACATCGTATTGTACAAGCCTTTATCCCGTTACCATATCGTTGTTATCAGACAGGCCTCACCCCGACTGTGCCCTCTCAATCGTCCGCTCAATGACCCGGACCGTCCCCGCCAGCCCCTCGTCCGACCTCGCCCCCGGCACCTCATGCCCCAGCGGGTGGACGAACCTCTCCCGCCGCGAGCCGTCGCACAGGTGAAACAGCAGCTGGTGCAGCTCCTCCGGATCCTCCAGGCCGCCGCCGATCAGGACGCCGGCCAGGGGCGACAGCGACACCAAGTGGGCAAACGGCTCGTTGGCGCCAACGACATGGGCCGTGGGGACGCGGATCGCGGTTCCGTCGACGGCAGGGGTCAGGCATCGAAGCGTCGTCGGCGGATCCTCCTGACCCTCGAGGATCCCGGCCGGGTCCAGGGGCGGCGCCGCGCTCATCAGGATGCCGCACTCGAGGCCCGCGAAGCGCTCGCGGGCGTCGTGCGCCAGCAGCGTCGCCGCCACGATGCCGCCTTCTGAGAAGCCCATCAGCCCGTGGAAGGGCCCGTTGGCGGTGATGAAGTCGATGAGGCCCTGCAGGACCTGCCGCGTATGGGTGGGGGTCACTGGCTGGTCGAACCAGCCGAAGAATTCGTCGGCCACGGCCTCGGCCCCTGACGAGAAGTTTTGACGTTAGATGACAGGTTGAAGGGGTTTCCCATGAGACGGTTCTTTGTTTTCCAGGGTAAGTTGACCCAGAAGAGATCTCACCTTCGCTTGGTTCTGTCTCGACAACGCCGTCGATGAAGACAAACTCGTGGTCACTGAGCTGTTCTCGAAGTCTGGCTGGTAATAGTCGAAAGGAACAAAACGCCAATGCGTTAGCATATTCACAAGTATAACAACATGCCAATTATGCCACGTAGATGCATCGGAGTCAGGACATCCATCAGCTGATGTGCCCGCCCAAGGGAGAATCACCTGTCTGCAGCTCGAAAATCTAGCCGACAAGGGGCCATGGTTAGCCACTGATCCGCGGCAATGGAAGTCGTCTCGACGTTACCTGGGCAGAGGTTCCGCGGCCATGAAGACACAGGAACCGCATCTTTGCTGAAAGACGCTGAAAGCCTAATTCGTCCACTCAACAGTTACGTGCAGTTCGGAATCGGTAACCCAATCTCAGAATGCGACACTCTTTTTCTGGAAAAAAGGGGGGGATGTTGTCACTTGTGTAACCAACAGTCGTCTCGAGTGCATAGGCCGGCTTTCGCGCTTCCGAGTTCCATCCTTCGCCAGGGTACGGAATACAAGCCGCTTCGTTGGAGACTGGGGATTTCTCTGAGGGGGGATTCGTCTCGCCTCTGTGCCTTTTTCCCGCAGTTGGTCCCCTTGAAGACTTCATGAAGTCGGCATGGGTCGGGTCGCTTGTTGTCAGCTTCCCCTGGTTTGACCAGGATGCTCCGCAGACGGCTCCAGTTACCAGGGTCGTGTTGCGCCTCTCATGGGGTCCCATCTCCCTGGGCGGCCGGGCGGCAAAGCGATTCGTCAATTGCTTTCCTCTGGAAGCTTGGCAACTCATTCAGACAGTTCTTGCACGGAGTACTGCTTCTAGCCTGCATCCGTTCTTGCACGGTTGCAGTAGTTGTACACGTAGGTAGGGAGACTACGGATGGATGAAGTGCGGTCAGAGTCAGCCAAAGGAATCATGAGATGGGAGAGTCATGCTCTCGCAATACTTTCTTCTCCAACTACGAGTTAGTGAGGTTCGGACTTCATGCGAACCAGTCGTTGGTTCTCATTTTGGGCTGCTGTTGTGTGAATGGTGCAGTTGCTGGGGTTCTGGTAGCAGGGAGGATTCAGAGATATAACAGCAGCACGCCGGCCAACGGTTTAGCAAGTCGAGCAGCAATCGTATGAGACAGAGGAAGGTTTTTCTCACCCTGCGTTGCACAGCTGGCTACATGTGAAGACGATCAACCTGTAGCCACTATCGCTACCGTTGTTACAGTGTCATTACGTGTAAGCCTCGTTCGACAACCTTCCAAACTTGTCTGGATCAACGGGACCCAAGACCACCATGGCCCTCACCCTTCCCGCCGGCGCTGCGGAAATCATTGTCGCCAAAAAGGCGAAATACTGCCGCCTGGCAGACACAAATGACTGGAGCCTGGTCGACAAGGTCTTCTTGCCCGACTTCGAGTTCAAGGCAGTCGACGAAAAGAACGCCGTCATCCACATCAACGACACCGACTACCACTGGACCTCGCTCGCGGACTGGGTCGCCTACTTTAGCAAGACGTTTGCCCCCATCCAGACGATGCACATTGTTGGATATCCCGAACTGGAGATGGTGGCCCCGGACGAGATCAAGGCCATATTCGGCGTCACCTATCTAGTAGGCACGAAGGAACCGGACAAGGGAGTGCACGGGACCGGTGGAGGACACTACTATGAGACGTGGAAGCTCAAGGACGGCGACTGGTTCATCCAGAAGATTAAGTTTGTGAGGATCTACTGGAAAGAGATGACTCTGTAGAGTTAATGAGTATTTGCTGGCAATCGAATAGCGAGCGAGTCCAAGTGATTATCAACATGTCTTCAATGGCATTCTATCGTACAACACTCGGCCTACAACTACAAGTATGAAATGCCTTCGCACTTACTACCTCCATTTAACTTGCCTTGCCCCGAAGTCTCAAGGAAGATCGTTTCCACAACAAGCAGATGAGGGAAAAAAAAAGGGGGGGGGGGAGGAGTTTGGCAGGGTACGGCCCACGATCCCCCTGGTCCGGCTGGAGTGCTGGATCTGTTCCAGACTCCATAACGGGAGCCTGGAAACTCGTCGCCGGTGCCAGACAGAAGGGTGATCGACAGAGGCTTAGACGATAAAGTTGAGTCCGAGTGTCCGCTTTCCTGCAGACAACGCTAGACTATTTGGACGACATGGTGAAACGTGCTCAGAGAGAGAACAAGACGGGATACTACTACTACTGCATACTAATCATCAAGTGAGGGGGGAGAGGCAAGACCAAGATGAAGAAGAAGCTGGGAAGAAAAAAGCAAAGAGAAAAAAGAGAGAGAGCTTGGCCGTGGTTGACACTGGTCAAACCTGCAGGGGGCAAGGATACAGGTCTCGGCTTCGCACTTGGGCTTGACTGCAACCGGTAAAGGTTTGTTCGTCTTTCTCCCCCCTGAACCCTTCGACCCACGTCCTAGTCTCGTGCTAGTCTAACGGCCATTCTGTATGCTTGCCGACTCTCTTGTCGCTAGCAGATAACACGAAGCGTTCGATGTGCATAACATTGGCTTGACGTGTTGATTGCCTTGACCGACATTGGAGATTGCGATGCAAAAAGCGTTGTACGTTGCCCGTGACACGGGCGAGTTGCCAAGGGGAAAAGCACGATACCTACATACAGACTCCGTCTTCAATCGACAGATTTCATGCCAATGTCGAATTAAAAAAGTCCTTGCACTGAATTCTCCTTCGACGGGGTTTCCCTTGCCGAAACCCAGTTCTCTTACACAAATGTCTGGAATGCCGCCGAGTCCCTCGCCATCGTGACCAGGGTCTGCCACAACTGCTTACGGCTGAAGACAACACTTGTTTGCAAACGACGGCTCAGTAAAAGCGGTGACCACTTTTCCAATCGATGGCTATTCAATCTGGCGACTTTAGCCAAGATAGCACTGCACACTTGCCTGTGTTCACAGGGGGCGCAAGCACCCAAGAAGAAGGGGGAAAGGAGCCGGCAGCGGGAATCGTCCGATACTTGCATGACGCTCTCACGCTACCACAACGCAACTCGAGCCTGGACGTAATATTATCCGCGTCAGCTCCCCCAGACCTGGTCCTCGGGAAATACCACACTGGCACTTTGAGGGGTAATTCTGAGCAAGGTAAGGAACCGAGTTACTACAGGCACCCATGGAGAGCCGCTGAAGTGTGTATGCACGGTACTTGTATAAGAGCTACGAACGAACGCTTGTAGGGATTGATCGTGTATTAATTAAAAAGTACTATATATCATCCCAGTCTGATCATTCCGTGACACGTCATATGCCTGCTCAATACAGAAAAAGGAACTCGTAGAACCAGGTAGTACAGCCTAGTTAGGGGGTATTTACAACTAGTTGGCCAGTGCCTGGGCAGTGGCATCCTCCGCATCAACGCCTCTGTACTCAAAGTACTTGCTAAACTCCTTGTCCTCGATGAGGTCCTGCGCCAGCCTCTTCTCGTAGAAAAAGGAGAACTCGGGGCCCTCGTCGGAGGCGGGATCGCTGCTGCGCGGGGGGTAGACGAGGATGACGCCCTCCGTCACGCGGTCCGTGAGGTGGCGGTAGGTGATGGGCTTGCCGAAGCCAAAGTCCGACGTCGACATGATGGCGTCGCGGTGGTCGGTGAAGAGGACCGACATGGGCGGCAGGGAGTCGATGCGGATGTTGAGCGACGTCTTGTCCTTGATGGTGGCCACCATCTCCAGAGTCTTGTCCAGGCTCTCCTGGGTGACGCTGTTGGTCAGGGCACGGATGTACTGCGCCAGCCTAGACAAAGGCCACTCGGACATGACCTGGGCCACCGTGGGCGCCTCGACCGGGGCCGTCGTGGACAGGGCCGCGAACATGACGTTGCCCCGGACCCGGGGAGGCACCTTGGGGTTGGTGAAGCGCCGTCGCATGTCGACAGCCTCGCACAGGAAGGGCTTGGAGGCCGGGTCGGGGTTGAAGACGGGAGCGCGGATGCGCGTGATGGAGCGCCAGATGTAGGCCACAAAGGCGTCGTAGGTGGAAATCCACTGCTGGCCCTCCTCCGGCTGGGCCATCTTCTTCAGCTCGGCGGCCTTGCTCTTCGGCAGATGGAACAGCAAGCAGACGCCCTGGACATGGTCAGGGTGGCGCTGCGGAGCAGGAGGGCCATCAATCTTCTGGTCCTCAGGGGGCTCCGGCTTGCAGAGCATGGAAAGATCCATTGCCTTGGGGTCCCAAGATGGAAACTCGGTCTTGTGGAAAGCAGCGAAGCAGTTCTCGGCCAGCTGCCGGGTGTAACCAGCAAAGCCCATGACGTCCGCAGCGTAATGATGACTGTGTTCAATGAGTACTAATCCTCCCCGGACGAAGTTCATCTTGAATGCTGCCACGACGGGATGAGCATCGGGGTGAGCCTCGGGCTTCTCGCCGTAGGTCATCGGCTCGACACTCCAGAGCTTGAGGTCGCCCAATGTGACGGCGCTGAAGTTGGCCTTCTCAATATCCTCCATGGACGGGTACTTGTCCGCGTCCTCGGGGGCATCGAGATACTGCACGAACAGACGAACCGTGCTGTCCTTGGTCTTGACGTACTCGTGGCCGCTGCCCGACTCCTTCTTCTCAATGGTGCAGCACAGGTACCTCGCCTGAGAAAGTGTCCGCTCAAGGCCCTCCTTCATGGCCTCCACGGCCCGAGGCTTCATGGCGTCGTCCATCTTGAAGAAGAGGCACCAGTTGTTGTACGACATGGCTGTAAGGTAGTCTAAAGTCGACACGGGCCAAGATTCCCGAACGGGGTCGCTCTCCCACCCATGAGGGTGAAGGTGGAAGACTTCCTGCTTCGGGGCCATGATTTCGGTTGATTTTGTACCGTTTGAGGGAGAATGAAGAGAGGGAGAAACAAGGTGGTGGTGGTAAAAGGGGGGTGGGTAGCGTAGACTAAGGAAGCTATCTCAAGTGAGATGGCTGGTGTTGTAGGAAAAACCGTTATGACGAAGCTAGCGCAGTGAGATGGCCGTCGTTGTAGGAAGGAGCGTTCTCACAATCTTTCCCTTTTTCTTTTTTTTCCCTCTGTCTCTTTCTGACGTTTTGATGTCCTCGACTCCTCCCTTTCAGGCCTCTAATATATACCACCACCCCTTACTACTTCGGACTCGTGGCGGTATCGATATCAACAACCCGCATTCCGTTGAGAGCTGATCCTTCGGGGCCTCGCTGGTGGGTGCTGCTACCCCTGGGCCAGACACCGTTCCGGGACAGAGACACTAGCTCAGCGTTTGATAACTTGGTTTATGCGACCCCAAGCGACAAGGTCTTGAGACCGACTTTGTCAGATGTGATAGTCGCCAGATATCCCAGTTTTGCCTCCGGCATTGTTTGCGGTGAAGCTTGGTGCCAGCCGTGGGGGGGGGATCCAGGAGGAGGAGGAGGAGGAGCATGCAGGCTAGGCAACACTACGAGTTGATATGGCCGGCAAACGAGAACCCTGGTAAGCTTCATCAACCCGGGTCAACGGCTCCCCCTCTGCAATGTTGCATCGAGGCAAAGTGGCGCGGAATAGCCGCCGCGGTGCAGCTGCGTCTCTAGATGGTGGAGATCTCAGGGGGGGGGGCTGGTTGGGTTTGCTCAGCTTGTACTCGTAGATCGTACGAGTACATAGGAGGAGAAGCACAAAATGCGTACGAGTACGTAATTACGCAGTCTCTCTTGCGCTTGTGTGTACGAGTACATACGAGCGTACGTTGCGAGAACCGCGAAGTGGCGTTTTTTTCTGCACAACACTTGACAGCTTTGTGAGGGTGGCATCGATGCTACACATGCCGATATCAACATCGAATAGCTCCGGCACACGTTTTCTTCTCTCTCTTTTAGCGGCAACCTACTGGCAACGCCCTCTCCGCATTGTCTTAGCCGGCAGTTGGCTTGTGCCTACGGAGCACGAGCAATTTCCCCTCTTCGTCTTCTTCAACGGCACGGGCGAGACAAGAGGGAAGCCTCGTTAGCTCTCGGGGCACTCCTGGGCCCCTTGCCACACCGTTCCCGCAACCCGCGACTTTACGCGGTCGTTCCGCCCCGGCTCTAATTCGAAGCGACATCCCATACCCCGGCCTCTTTAGTCTGGTTTTGCTTTCCGGAAGAGAGGTTGCTGCATTAGCCTGAGAAAAGGTGGGAAGCTAGTTCACTTCGTAGTTGAATGCCGGACAGGGGGGGTTCCAACAAATTCGCGCAAGGCACATGCAAATTACTGGTGCAACAACTGACTACACAGTACCGGAAAAAGAAAGGAAGAAAAAAAGGAATCACAAGAATGAGTACGCGGATACGGGGAGGCAACCCAAGAGCACAGGAAAACTCTTCACGGATTGTTGCCCTACGTGAGTATCCTATAGTTTTCCTGCGTGTTGCTGAGCTTTTTATCTATTCCCTGTTGGTATCTATGCTGTCCGCTTGGCAACCCGCACAGGCTTGATCAACCGAGAGGATAAACGAACTTGGTTTGATTTCTCCTCACTTCGAGGCGATGTAGATCAAAGGACAGTAGTGTCATTGGAGGATCGATTCAGGAGGTAGATCAACGGGTTCCTTTCTGGGACGTCTCATCCAGGAGAGAAGACGGCATGGAGTGGAAACGGAAACCAAGCTAATGCGAAATGGCCGAGCCAAAAGTTCGCCAGGAAGAGTGTGTTATCCTCGGGACAGAGTCTTCTCAAGTCCCCAGGCAGCTTGAACAGGACCGAAAATGGTCCAGTCAGAAAGAAGTTGACCTTGCCAAGTTCGTCTTCCGTCCTGGTTCTCTGGCCCCAGTCGGCACCTGGGTGTAAGCAGTGCTGAGTGGCCTGACCATGTCGGTTTCGAATCCCGGATTCATGGTAGCATTGGGTCCGTTGGCCGTAATAATAGATGCAGGCAAGCAGGCAGGAAGATCATTTCCGTACTGCTTTCTTTTACTATGTGCCGTTCTTGGGGAAAACAAAGGAAGAAGGCGAAAAAAGGAAGAAGTAGTCTGGAGCAGTCTCTGACCTCCTGATCTTCAACGCGCTTTCATCAACTTTATCTTTAAACGAGACCCGCCCACTCCATGAGCCTGGACTTTGAATAAGAGGAAGGAGAAGAAAAAAACTCAAAAGCGAAAGTTTTCTGACCAAGGCGCGGCGCGCAGCAGTTGGCTCTGTTTGTTTTGGGGCTTTCCCTCTTCACCTTCGCAATCGTCCTTCGTTAGCTCCAGGAACAGAGGAAGACCTCTATCCTATCTTTACTTATACGCTCTTTTCTTTACGAGATCCGAAAAGTCTCCAAACTACATTCATCATGGATCCTCTGCAAGGTCCTGCCATGCCTCCACCTCCTGGCGAGGTCTCGAATCTTGACAACCCGCCAAACAGCAACCACCTCGCCTTGGGAGTTCAGGTGGGAACTTTCGTGATCACCACGATATTCTTCCTCCTCCGAATGTACGGCCGTGTCGTCATGCTGAAAAAGTTTCAAGCAGAAGAAAGTGAGTGTTTCCCTCCCGCTGAAGCCTTGAGAATGTCAATGTCCAAAATCGTATGAAGCACGAACACTTTGCCATTGGGAAGAAAGAAAAACGAAGCACGAATAGTTTGCCAGTGGTAGATGGGCTTGCTGACCTTTGTTTCCGTCTTGCAGTGATGGCTATACTGGCATATGTGAGTTGAGTCGAACAAACCTTCGTCCAGGAGGCAGGGGAAGCAGGGCTGATGTTTTCTAGGGCAACTACTTCGGCGCGATTTTCTCATCATTCAAGATGCTTTCCCATCCGGGGTATTTCGTCCACACGTGGAATGTCCGTTTGTATGATGTTATCGAGACCACATATTGGGTTTTTGTGTACGGTGTCTTTTACTCCATCGTGCTTCCGCTGCTCAAGGTTGCCATCATGGTCGAATGGGTTCGGCTGTTTGTTCCCACGGCTCGCAGCAAAAGTCCCTTCTTTTGGGGGGTTTGCGCCGTTTCGTTCGTCCAGGTCACTTCCGGAATCGGCATTGCCATTGCCCTGAACCTGCAATGCACCCCTCACGAGCGAATCTGGGACTTTAGGGTGGAGGGCAAATGCTTCAACCTGTTCTATCTGCAGGTCATCTCGGCAAGCATCCAGCTGGGGTCCGACCTTGCTATGTTCTGTCTCCCCCAGCACACCATCTGGACGTTGAAGATGTCCTGGCAGAAGAGGCTTGGTGTTGCAGCCATCTTCAGCATGGGTATCGTGTGAGTGAACTCTACCCCGGAACCAAACAACTGACATTGACACATTCTTCTTTCTAGTGCCATTGTTGCCGCAGCGTTCCGCCTCGACGTCACCGTCCAACACGGAAAAGACAGTGACTCTTTATATTCCCTAGCCCCAATCGTCTTTTGGGCCTCTGCGGAGCAGACGTGCGGTTTCTTCATTCTCTGCGTCCCTTGCCTCCCCAAGATCATCCAGGAAGCCGGCATCATCCCGGCCATCAAGAAGGGCACCGGCATGATGCACTCCGGCAGTAACTCCAAGCACACCGGCAGCAGCTTCGCCCGCGGCGGCAACACTAAGACGTCGGTCTCGGCCAACAAGGACTACTACCAGCTCGAGGAGGAGGGCATGAACATGAAGAACCTGTCCGAGTCGACGGAGCACCTGCACACCGGCTCCCACGGACCGGCCATTACTCGAACGACGCGCGTCACGGTCACTACCAACGACAACCGCTCCATCAGCGATACCGATAGCAAGAACGGCGGTTGGGGTAACTAGATGGTGTGATGGTGTGAACAAAGACGGGACGCGACTGCACATGAGCGAGGCTGCTTTGGACGGCTCCATGATACCCTATTCCCACGACAAAGAGATAAGCATCTTCGACGCACTCCTTTATTCATGTTACCACTATTTCTTCATATACAATGCCCCCTTGTTTTACTCTGCCCCCCCTTTTTTACTCGGCCGAGGCGCTGGCACCACGGGCAGGGCAATTGTGGCCGGCTCTATTTGTTTATTTTCTTGTCTTTCTTTCCTCAAAAAAGATTATATTAGTAGTCGATAGTATGTAATATTTGATGCCGGTTCAAGGGGATGAGCATTCCGTATCCACGTGCCATGCCTTTCATCCTTTACAGGTATATAGAAGAATGCATTCACATGCCTAGAGCGTCGGCTTACGCCCATCCGCTTATCGCCAATTCGGACGGATCTCTGATGGATGAGGACTTTGCTTGCTGATAGGTACACCACATACGAACCCACGTCTTTTCGAACATGTAGTTGCGCAGCTTTGCGAATGGTGCAACGGTAAGTGGGGCGGCTTCTAGCTCTGCTCTATTAATAAGGTAGGAAGCAAAATACGCGTAAAAAACGGTTTGAGCAACATTCGAATGGCAATTGGCTCTTTTTGCCGCTCTCACCGCCCTGCGATGTAGTTGCACTTCTGTTCCTGTGGTATTTACGCATTGCAATCAGGTATTGCGAGGTCATTGTCCGTTGTCTTGGCGTTGTGCCGGCCCATAAAAGGAACGTACAGACCTTTCCACAACACTTGACGATTGCTGCATAATGCCCTGCCGAAAACTGATGCACCTTGCACAGTCGAAGAGAGCGATGCTTGAGCTTTTAGATGATACAGATATTGCTACAGGTAACAGCGCCGCAGGCAAAAAGCGTTAGAGAGCGCCTGCAGCTCCATCAAGGCATCATCAGCAGCAGCAGCAGCAGCTTTGCTCACCCGTATGGACGCCTTTAGCGGGCATCAAGCTTGTACAGTACTACATAATTGCTACATAACGTGCAACCGCTACCCAATTCCCGGATCGTGTGTCGACCAAGCCATTGCCGGTCATTCCTTTCCCCGTCAGCTTGGCATCGCGGCCCGAGAGACCGGCAGTATATTGCCCTTCCCCCCTATACGCGGACCTAGGCAATAGTCTAAGCGCTGTCAAAGTCAACTCTCACGCGATGCCGGCAGACGAGACAAGGAAAAAAGAGGCGCAAACGAAGCCCCTGAGCTGAAAACTAAGAGGCCTAGACCATGAAGATCTGAAGCCTGACGCTGGCCACGGCATCAAGATCCTGGATCCCTGGCGACGCCACCAAGCCACTTTCTTTTTCCCGTCCCGAGCCACCAGCCACACAGCCACACAATTGCACCAACCGCCGTGACTCAAACCATCGAGATTTAATTCCGAGATATGTCAGCAGCCATCATATTCACGTCAGGAACGTTCAGTTTGGCCGGGAGCTGGTGTCGCCCGCCTATTTCGTGTCAGCTCAGTCCAATTGATGACATACATCAGCGTTGATATCGCCGCCTCTGTATTCATTGGTTGAATAGACTCAACTCCTGGGAGCCCGAGAGACAGAGGTCACGAGACTTGTCGGAGAATGGCTTCGGAACGCACGCCGCTCCTGGGATCCGGATCTGCGTATGGACCTTCCGATGCCCAGGGGAACGGAAACAGAAATGGAAACGGCAACGAATTGACGGGAGCGGCAGCCGCAGCCAAGGCCATTCTCGAGCGTCATCGGCGCAGCGAGAGCGAGGCTGAGAACCAGAGGCTGCTGGCGGGCGAAGTCGACGGCAATGGCGATGACCAAGAGGAGGAGGAGACGGCGGTGCTGGCCGAAGAAATGTCCTTCTCCCGGCTGTG
Source organism: Trichoderma sp. PF4103 (assembly GCA_023628735.1). Classification (NCBI taxonomy): domain Eukaryota; kingdom Fungi; phylum Ascomycota; class Sordariomycetes; order Hypocreales; family Hypocreaceae; genus Trichoderma; species Trichoderma sp. PF4103. The sequence goes on along the minus strand of JAMAKC010000083.1, from coordinate 4,033 downwards.
CCTGATTTTTCTCACCGTCTATTTCGGGGTCTTCCTCGGCGCCATCGACTCCTCCATCATCGCCACGCTGTCGGCGCCCATCTCGAGCGAGTTCCAGTCCCTCAGCCTGCTCTCCTGGCTCGCCACCGCCTACCTGATTTCGAACGCGGCGGCACAGCCAATTTCCGGCCGCCTGACGGACATCTTCGGGCGCGGGCCCGGCCTCGTCTTCAGCAACGTCTTCTTCGCCGCCGGCAACCTCATCTGCGGCCTGGCTCAGAGCTCCGGCGTCATGATCCTCGGCCGCGTCGTCGCGGGCATCGGCGGCGGCGGCCTGATGAGCATCTCGACCTTTCTGGGCTCTGACCTGATCCCCCTGCGCAGCCGGGGCGTGGTGCAAGGCATCGGCAACATCGCGTACGGCTGCGGCGCCATGACGGGTGGTGTCTTTGGGGGGTTGCTGAACGACCACACCAAGCTAGGCTGGAGGCTCTCATTCCTTGTCCAAGTCCCCCCGGCACTCGTCTCTGCCGTGGCCGTGGCCATCCTCGTCAGGGTGCCGCCGAAGCAGTCGGACAAGTCGTATCTCGCACGCATCGACTTTGGCGGCGTCTTCCTTACGGTGTCCTTCCTGGTCCTCCTACTCGTGGGAGTCAATTCCGGAGGAAACATTGTCCCTTGGACCCATCCCCTGCCTCTCGCCACGATCCCGCTCTCCCTTGTTGCGTTTGCCGGCTTCCTCTGGTGGGAGAGCAGAGCGACGCAGCCCATCATCCCGGTGCGGCTCCTCTTGGACCGCACTCTGCTGTCTGCCTGCATGTGCAACTTTCTGTCGACCATGGTCGTCATGGCGGGCATCTTCTACGTCCCGCTGTATCTCCAGGTCCGCGGCGACTCGCCAACGGTCTCGGGGCTCAAACTTCTGCCGTCCCCCGTCGGCATCTCCATCTGCTCTGTCGGGGCTGGGTATATTATGAAGAAGACTGGCCGATACATCGCGCTGGGCATCGGCAGCTTGCTTGGAATTATCTTGGGCCTCCTCATCTACACTACGCAGAATGAGAGCACCCCTGCATGGGCGACTATGTGCGCTTTTTTCCTGGTGGGCGGCGGCTATGGTGCCATGTTGACCTCGACTTTGTTGGCATGCATCGCGGCGGTTGATCACTCTCAGCAGGCAGTCATTACCTCGGCAACTTGTAAGTTCCAAACTCTCTTCTCACTAAAACTACGGAAGCCAATTGACTCTTGACGCGATCAGACCTGGCTCGTAGCTTGGGCGGTACGATTGGCGTGACAGTCAGCTCGGCCGTCTACCAGAACGTGCTCAAGGACCGCCTGTGGAAGCGCTTCGGCGACGAGCCGCACGCGGCGGAAATCATCCAGAAGATCCGTGATGACCTCAACTTTCTAAAGCACCTGCCGCCTGGATGGCATGACGGGGTGCTCGACTCGTTCATGGAGGCCTTTAGAGGCGTCTGGTTTACCATGCTCGCGCTGGCTATTGGGGCTCTTATCTGTGTCTCGCTAATAAGGCATCATACACTACACACGACTCTATCTAGAACCCCCGATGTCGTTTGGAGGAACTCACGTGGGCGCCGGAGTTGACATTCACGACCCGGTACAGGTGTGTGAGGAAGAGGAACCGGGCGAAGGAGCGTCCCCTTTGTTCGAAAGTATTCGGGATGCATTGGCGCCTACCGATGGTTTGCGACACTACGTCTGGAATCGAGTGAGAGACGCCATTGACTCCTCGGGACCCCCTCAGAGGACGGCCACGGCCTTATTGGCGCTGCTAGGACCTCCTCTCCAAGTCGAGAAGGACTGTTGGGACACCTTGGATCGAGGCGAGAGGGAGCTCAGCTACAAGGATCTGAAGGACACCATAGACTCGAACACTGTTATCACAAAATTCTGCCAGGCAGCGGGAATCCCAGAGACAGTGGTAGACCCCCTTTCTTTCCAAGGGAGTGACACTCTATCTGACTTTCTGGATCAAGCTATTTGCTTGGCCGTACCTGTATAGTCCTCTCTATCTAGCACTTTCTTAATGTAAACAGCCACCGGAGGGAGGTCAAGCATATCCTTTTCAGTAAGATGTTCTCCATCAAAGATCTTGCGCGATGATTGAGGGATGGCATCAAGACATGTTTTGACCAATTCAGCAGGATGACCGCAGCCTTCCGAAAAAGAACGTGGCACGACGGACCCATTTCTTTGTCGTCTCTCTTATACCATTCTGCTGTCGCTGTCTTGGTAGCCCACTGACAGTTCCTCCCAGTGAGAGCAGTGAAGTTGGTTTCAAACCTCCGAACGTCTCCATGCATCGTTCTCGTCAACCTGGTTGACATACTGCACGTATTGGGCAGCATTAAGCCTGGATGACTGTACACAAGGTTCCTTTGGTGACCGCTCGGACGGCCCGGATGGCTCGGGTGGCTCATTGGGCTCATCATCATCAGACACATTTCGCTGCTCGCATCAGATTATTGCTTCGCTCCTGCCATCAGATCATCCGAATGGTGTGATTCTCGCTTGTCGGGGCGGAACAATGACCAGTGAATTGAGCGATCGGCAGGATGTGACGTACACACAGAGCTGATAAGGAAGTTGGAAGGTGAGAGAGAAGAGGAAGGAAAGAGAGGAAGTCTGGATGATTCAGCATGCTGCGAGCGAGTATGAAAGTTCCTCTCTCCATCCATCTCTCTCGAACTTCTCTTCTCTTCTTCTTCTTCTTCTTCTTCTTCAGGCTCAACGAAGAGGTAAACATATTACCCGCACCTCCTCCCCGAACCCTCCTCTCCGGCAAGTGTCCCCCCGCGTTGCGGCTCTCGAGTGCACTCTTTGCTGACAATGTGTTCCAGAAGTTTGGTTTCGAAATTCTTTTTTTCGAAAAAAAATTTTCTTCGAAAAAAAGTGTCTCGTGAGTATCCCCTTCTTCCATCTGCGTGATCCTACGGGCTGACATGATACTAGTCTTCCTCTGCCATCCTGTCAAAGTAGGTATGTACTCATCTTGTCATGTCTTGCTCTCTGCGCTGTGCACTCGTTCTGCACGACATACTGATATCATGAACTACAGATGGAATCAGCCATGGACCAAATCATCCAAATCTTGACGCTCCAAGAGGCCCGAGAGTTGCGTGCCGCGCGAGAGCGCGAGGCCACTGCCCGTGCGCACCAGTGTATGTCTCTGATTCACTGCTCTCCATCACTGCTCTCCATCACTGCTCTTGACATTCACCGCTGTCATTGACTCTTCCATCCTGACATTGAATCAGATCGAGTGACCAAGTCCCGCGAGGCATACATCAGGAGGTGCGCCAAGCGGGAGGCCAGTAAGTCATTCATACTTCAACACAGTGAGGTCGTCCCAGAGACTGACATGACAACAGAGGCCGCCGCCGCCGCCACTCCCACCCCACCATTTCTGCCGTGGCCGGCCCCATGGCCACTCTCACCCACACCCCCACCACCGCCGGCAATGCCGTGGGGGGTTCCCCCCCGAGCCCCCCCGGCTCGGAGAAGACTTTGGTTGTGCGGGACGGACAGGATGTCGCGATGAAGGACTAGACGGACAGGATGTCGCGATGAAGGACTAGACGGACAGGATGTGACAATGGAGAACATGAACTAGAACTAGACTAGTACTACCCTTTAATGCATACATGGTGGCTTTACCTACTGTTCTCCCTGCATGCGCTTCGTACAGTAGGGTATTAAAACTCTGCGTATAAATAGGTTTTTATACTAAAACTCATGCTTTTTAAAGTACTATTTTTAATTAAGTATTAGTAGTATAAATATACTCCTTAATAAGATAATAGTTCTTTATTTATATTTTTAAAAAAAATATATTTACTTTTTATTTTTTTTTATTTTTTTAATAAGTTATATAAGTTTAAAAAGTATATAAAAGTAAAAAAATCTATTTTAGTAAATTTAAGCTATTAATAATAAAGTTCTTAAGACTTTAAAGTCTTAAATATATTAATATATATATAAAATTTATAAATATAAACTTTATTTATTTTAAATATTTTTATTATTA
>JAMAKC010000082.1:0-80805 GCA_023628735.1 Trichoderma sp. PF4103 | reverse complement strand
ATATAACTTATATATAAATATATATTAAAGGTTTAAAAGTATATATAAAAATTAGGAAAAAAGACTATATACCTTTTTAAAACTAATATATTAGCTTAGTTATATAATATTTTCTTAGTATTAAATAGTTAATTATAAATACTATAAGTCTTTATAAATTTATAAATTTTTTTAAGAAGTGTCTTATTAATAAATGTGGAGATATACTATATTTAAGTAAGAGTAGCGTATTTTAGGGTAGCCTAAAAAACCTTTGTACGCAGACTTTTGATACCCTACTGTATATACCCGAGCACTCCCAAAAGTACTAAAGAAAAGTTGAGTCTTCTTCCCCTGTCTGTACCTAAAGAACAACCAAAAAAGAAAAGAGGGAAACATGAAACATAGGGGGGAGAAAAAGGCATGAAAGACATTTCATCCGTGAAGCCAAAAAAGAAAGAGAAAAAAAAAAAAAGATCAAACAGTGTACCTAGCACCAAGCCGTTTTCCAGGCCGTCGAATGGCCTCCAAAAAGCACTCCTCGCCATCTATAGTTCGCCCCCCCTCTGTGGAAAATGGGCTGGACATGACACACTTCGTCCCCTGAGACCTCAAGTCTATCCAACAAAATTCCACCATTTGTCGTGCTTCATAGATTGTCCATTGTCTTTTTCCCGTACGTGGGTTTGCATAGCCGGAAAACAAGGAAACTGAAGGCGAAACGACATCGGCATTTGTTCGTCAAGGTCCGGGGTTCGAGTTTGTCCGTCCATGGCGTTCCCTCGTTCTGAAAAGCAGCAAGAAGTCTTTTTTTGTTCCCGGAGTCCCCGGATTTTCGGTATATGTCGTCTGGGACGAGATTAAGTATCTTCTTTCGTGAAAACGCCGTCGTAACTCCGATGCTGATGATGCCTGTAAACCAACCAACCCCTTAAAGTCGAAAGTTGTGCCGCCCTGTTTACATGCCCCTTTGGTATCGCCCATCACATATACACGTAGACTTCCCATTCTCGTAGATCGTATTCACCCGTCGTAAAGCCTCATTTGCTTGTTTTTTTTTCTTCATTTCCTCATTTCTCTCATCTTCCAATTTCTGAAACCGAGATCCCGAGGCCCGCCTGATCATCACACCATGGAACTCAGGACGCGTATGCTCAATATCATGACGAGCAAGCCGATGGTGACAATGATGAGCAGCGTAAACGAAAACCAGCCCATTACCATGGCGCTACTGCCAACGCCACTCTTGACGACACCGTTGCCAAAGTCTTGGGCGATGATGGACGCTGCGACGGATGCGGTATGCTGCCAGAGGACCGAGACGAGGACGAAGATGGAGGAGATGAAGATGATGGCCAGGGCGATTTGCGAGACGGGGCGGGAGGGGAACGGCTTGACTTCGCGCTCGGATCCTTCGGAGTCCTCCTCCTCGTGCCAGCCGGGGAAAGTCGCCAGCAGGAGCAGGCAGATGAAGGCGAAGATGATGGCGATGATGCTACAAGGGGCAGCGGGTTAGCGAAAAACACGGCATGAGCTTTACAGCTCCACCACTTACATCAGGTAAGGAAACACAATCATGTCCTTGAACTGGGCAGCCAGCCAAATGAGGTTGAGAGGGTCCTGGTCCACCGAGACCTCCTTGGCCAGGGCCGTCGCATTGTTACTACAAAGCCACGAGCCGCCATCCGGGTTGACGCAGATGCCAAAGTAGCCGACGCGCGCCTGCAGATGGGCATTTCCAGCAATGTTGTTGAGGGCGGTGTAGAAGTTGTAGTCGACCTGCGCGGTGTCGGGATGCGCCTCATAGGACTTGTAGTAGATGGAGAGCAGGAAGATGCCGGGGATGAGCGGCGATGAGGACGAGCAGCCGGCGAGCAGCAGTGCTGGAGCGGGAGAGCGGTCAGCTTTAACAGACATACAGACGACGGCATTGCGACAAAGGCGACTCACACAGGAGGATGATTGCGACGACGATCAAGATCATCAGCACGTGGTGGTAGCCCAGGAAGGGGACGAAGCCTGTTGAGACACCGAGCGAGTTAGACTGCTGCCGCATTCCAGAGCCGCCGTAATAATGGCCGCCATTGTTTTTGAGTGTAAGGGGAAACTCACGATGCCATCCTATATGGAACCTGCGCGCGACGATCTTTGTACTGACAGTGGTCGACGTGGTCCTCGATCCGCTGGCCATGCTGGGCGACGATGTGGAGGGAGTTGTCCCTCTCTAGGATCGAGACTGGGTGCGCGTCGTCGCGACAATTGGCGTCAAGGGAATATGAAGCGACAGGCGATATACCACAGGCGCCGAGAGCGCAGAGTCGTCGCCGTAACAATCGCACGTTCGGTGCTATTGTTCCCCACACAAGAGCAGACACGCTTCGTTCCACAGGGCTTGAAGCCGGTCGCGATACCCCTCGTGCGCTTGGTCTCGAGGCGGCAGATGGTTGAATTGGCAGCGTTACCGCGAGCGAGGTGCAAACGCAGGCTGGAATGTGGGTATGTATGAGTGTAGCCTCAGCGATTCCGCCAGCTCCGTCTTTTCCAAAGCGAGCGTGGAATGCGCGTGGACCCTGGATTGCTCAGCGTGTGCGGATAGATGGATGTCTTGCTGCTTGCTGCGTGCAATCAGTTGTCAGGGACGACGTGCAGGACAGGACGAGACTTGGCTCAAAGGAGGAGGAAGAAAGCTCCCCAAAAGAGGAATTGAGGGGGGGGAGGAGAGGGAGAGCGACGTAACACGCGGCCTCGGACGGGGCCAAATCGGCCTGATTGAATGGATGATGATTTTCTGTCTCTTTTTCCCTCTTTCTTTTTTTCTTCGTTAATCGGATGGCTGGGAAGCAGAATTGGGTGAGTTGCGTCTCTTTGGGAGCGAGTGAGAGAGCAAGGGGGCGGAGGATAGGCGCGCCAGCCACACCTTTTCTGGTACCTATTGACCGGGGGGGCAGAATAACAGGGACAGGATGAATTCAGAACACCCAATCGCTAAAATATACGCATATGATGTAGCATAGGTTGATTGGATAAGGTGTGCTCATAATCCTGGTTACATGCGTCTATTCATTTTGCAGTTCGTATTCTTCAGTCGTTCAGCCTGTTGACTCTAGTTTGTTGGCCGGGCGACCGGGGTTGCGCACTCAAGGCACTGAAGAAGCCCGCCGAGGCCACCTGGAGCTTTTGCGGGCCTGCAGGGGTTACAGGGGCTGCAGACCTGCTGCTGAGGCGCTACGGGGGTGCGCCGGTGGGTTCAACTCTGGCCGCTTTCCAGCGGGTCGAGTGCCTTGCAGGGGGGATCGGTGCGCTAAAGAGAGCCGGAGCGCTGGAGCTGAGGCTGCCCGCTTCCAGGTTTTGCTGGCGACAAAGCGGCTGGGCCCTCAAGGTCATGCTCGTCTTTTGGTGTTTGGCGATTGCATCCCGGTCTGCATTGCGCGCGATCGATCGTCGATTGAGACATTGAGGCACAAGTTGGAGTGCGAATGTATGTATGTACAGATCACACTCGCATAAGTCTGCAAGTACCTTAAGTACCTGCATCTCTCTGGGGCATCGCCAGCGTTCCGGAGCTTGTACCCTCGCATTTGGCCCGTTTACACAGAACTGGCGATTAACCGCCAATGGCCTCACCCAGTTGTGCTCCTCGCATCGTGGGCGGGTTGCCGCGACCATTCATTGGCTCTCCCCAGCCAAGGCGAGCTGGTTGGGGCCAAGGCCCTTGGGTCGTGTCAGGCATTAATTGGCAGCTCCGACTTCTTTCGTCACGCTCCGTATTATGTACGAGGATCCCGGCGTGGTGCGTACTCGTACGTGGTATTTACAAGGACACGGACACGGACGGAGGATGGTGAGAGAGGCGCAGTCCGTTGACCGCTTCAAGCGTTCTTCGTAAGCGGTAGGTCCGTAAACATGGAATCGACAGCATGTGCGCCTATGCTGGCCCGATTGAGGATTGAGGAGAGGAGGGCTATATATAGCAACCGACTTTGCGCGCACCAACATGGTGATCGACTCGGGCTTCAAGAGTACGGAAGAGTGCCTCGGCAAGGTCCACGTTCATCAGGTTCAGCCAAGAGCATAATCGCTTATATGCAGCTTCGTTCAAACAGATTTCTCATTCCAGTGAGAAGTCTTCAAATGGCTTGCGCCGTTGAGACGGCCGTTCACATGTCCGCGTAAGCACTGCATATCCGTCTCGTACCTGACGGTTTACCCCTGCATCTTACCTACCTCTTGTCGACTTTAGCCTGCTGTCTTGCGTGCAGAACGCTTGTTCTGCAACTACCAGAACCATGAGTTCAAACATGAGGTGACTTGATCTTGATGCCCTTGACGGCTTCCACTGCAATGAGAACCCTTGAGAGGAGAAAACGAGACACACCTACAATAAACTATATCCCGAATTACATAGTACAAGTCAATGGGCCAAGCATGTGGTGACATCTCGGAGCCCCTCGATAGACGCATATCGATAACCAAGCGCTTCGCCAATAAGCATCCATCATGGCCGGCCGTCTCCAACCATCTGCATCGTGCATCGTCATACGTTCCTGCAGCTTCGACGCAGCTTGGAATGGCCACGTACAAAAATGAGCTCCATGTCCGCAGTCGCCCACGGCGTCTCCCTTGATACCCGCGTCGAAGACTACCTCGAGGACAAGCTGCAGTCGACCGCCGACCTAGAGAACCTCGACGAGCTGCTCAACAATGTCGAGTTGCAGCGGAACCAGCTCCAGTCGCAGCTCGACGATGCCGTCAAACAGCTGGACGAGGCGCGGCGCATTGCCGAGGAGCGTCAGGCCGAGCTCCAGGCCCGAATCTCTGAGTTCAACGAGATGCAGGAGAGCATCGACCGGCGTGTCCAGATAGCTGCTGCGTCAGATGCGCCGAGCGAAGCGATTGCGCGACTGCAGAAGCCCATGAAGCAGCTACAAAACATCGAACTGGCCCAGAAGTACTTCATGCTGCTGCAGGATGCCGAGAGGCTGCGCAAGAAGGCTCGGTCTCATCTGCCGGACAGCCCCAAAGAGGCGCTCGAACCGTATGCGCAACTGAGAGAGCTGGTGATCAAACTGAGGTCTCTGCCCGGGAACGACGAGCTTCACCTGGTGGATCATGTCGACCGGATGACGAAGAATCTCTGGGCTGAAATGAAGCAAATCATGTCTGCAGAGCTGGAGACTGTGCTCAACAAGAAACACTGGCCTAGAGTTGATCCTCAGTCTGAAATGGACGAGGACTGGTTGGCGTGCATTGAGAAGCTCCTCGACCTGCAGATGCCAGAGATTGTCCATAGCACAGACGTCGTGACTCTCCTGCCATTCGAGGTCATGGCCAAAATGTTCGTCGCCGAGTTTCGCTTCCACTTCCTTAGCGACAAGCCGACCAGCAGCCCTCAGTCGATTGGGACGCATTGCTTCCCCTGGCTCCTGACGACCTTGGAAAAGTGGGAGGACTTCTTTCGCGATAATCTCGGACATCTTCTGGCATCCAAGTTCCGCGACACACCGGTAGCCGACAAGACTGTCTATGCGGATCCTCCATGCGCGCTCATCACGGCACTGTTGCCTGTTGTTCGAGAGAAAGTCGATGCGGTCTTGGCCGAAACGAGCGCGAATCCCGGATTCTTGAGTAGCTTCATTTCGCAGCTCATGACCCTCGACGAAACCATCCGTTCGAGGTTCAACTACGACGGCGGCGATCCCGAAAAGGGCTGGGCAGGGTTGTCCGAAAGCGTTCTCGACAAGTACTTTGACGTGTGGTTCCAGGCCGAGAGAAGCTTTGCGCTGGAGAGATTCGAGGTGATTATGGAATCCCGAGACGCCCGCAAAATCGACTATGACTATTCACTTCCGGGCAAGATGAAGCCCACGTTTGCGGCAGTGCAAATCACCGACCTGCTGCGCGTGGTGACAACGAAATATGAGCGTCTCCGCAAGGTCAAGCAGAAGCTCAAGTTCCTGACGGACATCCAATTGGATATTCTTGACGCATACCACGACCGTCTTCGAAGCTCGCTAGAGGCCTACCAGGCTCTTACATCTACCCTGGGCCGGACCATTCATGGCGTAACGAAAGAGCAGCTGGCCGCTCTGGAGGGAACTGGGGCTTTGGAGACGCTGTGCAAGGTGATTGGTAGCGCCGACCATATTGCCAGCACCTTGGCTGAGTGGGGAGATGAAGAAGTGAGTCAAACAAGGACGCTGAGGGCATGCGGTTCAAATGTGCTGATGAATGCAATAGTTCTTTGTCATTCTGTGGGATCAGTTGCACAAGCGTGACTCCAGGCAGATAAGGCATCACACCATCGCCAGCGTAGTCGGGGCTGGCGACGATCTCAAGGAACGTACCGTCGCCGCAGTCGACGAGGGCGACGAAAACGGTGCCATCTTTGACGAGACCATTGCGGCATACACCAACCGTCGCAAGGCGGGCGAAGGCCTTCTGGTGGGCGCACTGGTCGAGTCTCACTCCAAAGCGCTGCGCGCTTACACGCACAATGTCCAGTGGACGACGGTCGGCGAAAGCGCAACACCAGGTACAGCTCTATCCACCTTGTCGGATAGCGTGGATGTTTTTTGCTAACATGAGTTTCGCAAGATGACTCTTCGGCTCTTTCCATCACACCGGAGCTGGACGAGCCGCTGAGCGTGCTCAAGAGGAATCTGGAGTTCTTGGGCAAAGCGCTGTCGGCCGCGTCCTACCGCCGCGTCTGGAGGGATGCGCTCGACAAGCTGCAGGACCTGCTCTGGTCCAGCGTCCTCACCCGCCAAACCTTTACCACGCTCGGCGCGGCGCAGTTTGCGCACGATTGCGCGTCCATCTTTTCGCTCGTGGACCGGTTCATTCCGAACGGCTCGGCCGCGCTGGAAGCCCTTCGCGAGGGGCTGGTTCTGCTGAACCTGCCTGCTGCGGCAGAGGGCGAAGGCATGACGCTCAAGCAGGCGAGTGATCGGGCGTTTAGGAATAATGACGAGGCGCGGAGGGTTCTCGAGGAGCTGGAGCTTGTGGCTTTGACGCCCCTGAATGCAAGGCAGATTCTGCAGAGGCGGGTGGAGAATAATGAGAATGTCGGATGGTAAAGTGATGCCAAAGAAGCAGTTCTTCATCGCCGTGTATCATATACACAAGAGTTGGCCAAGGGCATAACGAGATTTAATAAATCAATTCCATGTTGAATGCCCAAATTTTCACAACGCACATGGTGAACCCATCCGACCGTCTACACTATCTAATACAACTAACAAGCCAGCTATTGTCCGTGAATCCCGTCTCTATCAGATCTGCTTCGCCTTGACTTTTCCGCAAACACGCTCGTCAGAAAACCTATTGACTTTTTGATACTTTTGTTGAACCCATAAACGCCCCCCTCCTTCGTACAACCAAGGAAAGAAAGGCTGTCCCTAACCTCATCTCCTGAAATTGTCTCCTTTAAGACGAAAAGAAAAACAGCCCTTAGTTGATGGCCCTCATCGTCATCTCCACCACGGCAAAAGTGCCCGCGCTCACAGGCATGGCCCTGAGCAGCGTAGGCCCGATGCCCTTCCAGAAGCCCCTGACGCCGTCGGCGCGCCAGGTGGCGGCGAAGCAGGCGCGCATGGTCGGGTACCTCTGGTGGGCGCCGAAGCCGTCGGTCTGCATCTTGCTCTTGACGACGTCGAAGGGGTAGCTGGCGAGCCAGAGGGCCTCGCCGGCGAGGCCGCCGTAGAGGGCGATCTTGTAGCTGGGGATCTGCTTGCGGTCGATGCCGTTGCGGGCGGCGTCGGCGTTCATGAGGTACTCGAAGGCGGTGAACCAGGCGCCGTAGGCAAAGGCCTCGCGCCAGACGGTGACGGCCTCGCCGCGGTAGAGCCCGCGCAGGGCGCCGCCACTTTGGTGGCTGACCTTGCGGATGCAGTCGAGCGGCCCGTCGTACAGCCGGCCGGCGCCGTGGGGCTGGCTCTGCAGGCGGATGCGGATGTGCTCGATGGGGCCCGACAGCGGCGCGTTGGCGACGCCGGCGAAGGCGCCCGCCGCGAAGTACTGCGCGTAGCTCAGGTCCGAGGCCCTGCCGTGGCCGGCGTTGCGCGTCTCGAGCCATCGCCGGGCGGCGTGGAAGGCGCCGAACTGGACGGAGACGCAGGCGCCGATGCCGATGAGGGGCGTCAGGGTGCCCTTGTAGAAGGCGAGGGCGCCCTCATTCTTGTATATGGAGGCGGCGGCCTCGACGGCGCCCGAGTACTGGTTCGACGTCTGCAGGCGGACTTTGACAATGTCGAAGGGCTGGCCTGGGAAAAGGGTGGTTGCTGGTCAGTGATCATTGTATAAGACAGTTTGCCGTGTTGATGAGCCGCGACAAAGCGCGCCCGGATCGTCGCCGATGCCGCCCTCTTTCAACGACGGGCAGAAAGGCAAGGAAGAGGGAGGGGGGGAAAGAGTATGTGAGCATACCGATCAGGACCTGGGCGATTCCTCCAACAGCGCCGGAGAAGAGATCCTTTGCTGTCTGCAGCGCGCCGCCTTGGGGCTGCTCAATTTCTGCGGAAGCCATCTTTGATTCTTGGGCCCCACGGCCGGGACCGATAACGGAATTGAGGCTCGACGAGAGAGAAGAGGGGAATTGAGGGTATACGAAGTAGGCCGGAAGGGAATAGAAAAAACACAGGTCTCCAATGGAATAAGGGGAGAGCAAGAGAAGAACAAGAACGAGGGAGAGAGAGAGAAAGAAGCGGACAAAGAGCGACAGTCAGAAAGTCGAGTCGGACCCCGATGACCCGTCCGATATCGACGATGTCGTGATTTGATAAGACAAAAGAGATAGGGTCTGACCGCACGGATACAAGGATACGAATTTCGATTGATGCATCCCCCGCGAATTGGGTGGATACTCTCCCCGTATGGGGAATTTGGGGGTCCTCTCAATCCCAGGTTGACGAAGAAGTAGATGATAATGCGCTTCTATCCTGCATTATTGGTGATGCAGCTTTCAAAAGCTGCTATCAAAACATATTAAACAAGTCTCAGTAGTTTTACACGTACACTTCTTGGTTCTGGAGGCATTCAGGTTCGTATCGATATAAGTAGTACTGTACCTACCTAGGTACTGTAGGTAGACTTTCGTTTGGGATAGTGAGTCGTTCCTTCCCTCAGAGCAATATGAGGGATCAAAGAACAGACATGAAACTCCATCGATCAACGTCAATTGACTTTTGACTTTCCCGACTATTCCACTCCGTTCTCCTCCGCATAATGTACCAGGAAAGGGAAGAGACCTGACTTTACCGACACGCTCAACCACATCACAGGCCTCGAAGCCTCCGTGGACTCGGCCGCCCTGAAAAGGCTTCAATGACTGGCTACGAGGGAAGTTGTAGACCGTCGACAGGACATGTTACTTTGTCTCGAATCACCGGGTTGCCTGTTGTCGGAGGCCGATCTAACGAACAACGATATCCAATCTGCTCAGTCTCCGTGGCAGCGGCATCTCATACGAGTTCCAGGTGTTCAATCCAAGAACATGGCCAATATTTCATCGATCTGTACGAGTTTATCACAGACCCCAGCCCTGATAGGCAGGTTGACGAGGCACGGCCGCAGCTCGTTGCCCAGCAGCATTGCGAGCAACCAGCATATCCTCGCTCCACAGCTCACACCCACACGTTTTCCAACGTTTCCCGCACGTGTAGCAGAATTCAGCTCTGCAGTAACAGTCTATGCGGGTTTCAGCTTAAAGTCCAAACCTAGAAGAATGGAGAGAGAGATCTCACATATGTGGTTGCACCCGTGTGACAGCGACACGACTCGGCGGCAACTGTAGCACCGTCGCCAGCCATTGTCTGCTGCGACACGAAGAACGTTGGCCGTTGCTGTATCTTTGGGACAGTCTCCCGCGTGCGATGCGTCTTTGCAAATCACACACGTCTTTCTCCGGCATTTGATGCACGTGGCCACTTCGTCTTGGATGAACTGCGACGGGATAAAGGCCGAGCAAGTCGGAACGTGGCAGTACGTTCTGTTTTCAGAGCTGAACTCGAGCTCCTTGGCCCGATACTTGCCGATCAAGTGTGTCGGTATGAAGATCTGATTGACACCGTCAATTGGAATAGGCTGGCCGCAGCATCGAGGAGGGAATATGGACTCGTCGTTGATCGCTTTGCTAACGTACTCCGACAAGCACCCTCGGCAATAGTCGTGAGAGCAAGGACATCGCAGCGTATCCACAAAGGGGAACTCTTCGCTACATACGATACAGCGACGCCGCTGGCCGGTTCCCGTCGATGGTCGTGCTTGGCTGCCCCTCTTGGACGACTCGGCAATGGACGAGGGTTCGCCGCCACCATTGAACAAGATGCTGAGTTTGTCCGTCATCTCGTCGGACATGAATGCCTCCATGGGATCCACGTCCATCCACTCCCGACCTTGAGGGTACTCATCTTCATGAAAGCCATCCGCATTGAAGCCATTGAGCGCAAGCTCTCTGTCGCGTGCTGCCTGCTCCTCTTGGTGGACGAGCTCCCTGATGATGTCGGCATCACTGACTACTGCGCGAGCTACACTGCGGGTCATGGCTCGGTCGTGAAGCACGGTGTGAAGCGACTCGAGCTCCTCGTTGAAGCACTCGAGCGCCAGCTCGAAGTCGGGCGCCTCGCCCTCGCGATACTTGCCCTTGATGAGATTTTGGGCATCTTGCAATTGGAGCTCAATGATCAAATCAAGGCTTTCCTGGTCAATGCCGTATTCCATGATGTCTGAAGGAGACAGGAAAGGAGCAAAAGAAACCCGGTCTGTTCGATAAGTCGATCGCAGTATCGAGCGAAACACTGATGAACTCGGGAAAACCCAAGGCTACTACAATGCCGGATTTGAGAATGGGAGGGAAAGGGACAAACGCGCAGGTGAATTTTCGCCAGAGGTGTAGGTACATGCACTGAGTAATCCGTGTTACTGACCGGATGTACCTGGATGTCTCACACAAAGGCACAGTCTTGCTTCACTCTTCCCCTCTCCCGAGTCCCCATGCGGGAGGCCTACGGACCTCGAAGACCGGGAGGAGATACTCCGCCGATACATCATACTGCAGTTCCTGGTCCCGAAGATAGGTGCGGGGACATGATGGGCTTATGCACAACCACACAATTTCCGAGTCAAGAGAAGCATGCAAGGTATGAACTTATGAAATGGATTGGAGTATCATAGCATCTTCAACTTATATGCAACCAAGCTGGCCGTGATTGAAAACGGCACTTGTATACGGAGATCGGCCCACTCGTCGGCAAAGGGGCCGGTGCAAAGGAGCTCCGAAACCTCTGCCGTGTCGGAATCCCGTCTTCAATCAGCCCGTGAGCGCTCCGTGGCGCAGAAAAGGCTGCGGACGGGACGAGCTGACGCCTGTTATTTTCGGTATTAGGCGGATCTCCTGCCCTGTTGCGATCTGATGCTGCATCATCTCGCGTCACAAGATGTGGTAAGCGTCTTGACAAATTGCTTACCTGCCAGTCTGCTTGCTATTCCCAGGTAGAGCTACAGAAACAGTGTCTGGATGCAGGATCTTAGTTTTCATCAAGAATAACATAGAATTGGGACCCTCCAAAACAGAAGCCTCAAATACAACTAAAAGAGGGATCCAAAGGTTCCCGGGTAGGCGCTCGACAGCCAATTCGGCAAAGAGGAGAGAGAGCACGGCATGCAACCTAGTCATGGCGCAAGCTTGAGCTGCTCTTTGTGTATCATCAGTCGGTGATCGTCGAATATGGTCGGAGCAAAGGGTACACTTGAACTGGAGCCCGTGGATCTACCGTCGACAACGATCGGTATATAAAAAACGCAGCTGGCCTGCTATCTTGAGACCTGCGATTCGCGACTGATGTTGTAAACTGTCGCTCGACCCGCGCCATCATTGATCTTCGAACCATTTTACAACAAGATCGATCAACTCAATGAGCGAAAATGGTCCCGAATCTCACTCGCACGATCCTCGCATCCTCATGGTTCCTTTCTGCAATTACCTGGGCAGATGCAGTACCAAGTCGCCCAAACATCGTCTTCATCCTCACGGACGACCAAGACAATCACATGGGATCCTTGGACTACATGCCATCCCTGCAGAAGCATCTGATTCAGCATGGCACCACGTTTGAGAGGCATTATTGTTCCAGTATATCTCAACAGTGTTCATCATGTGTATATGCGATCAAAGGCTGACATCTGTGTTGCTTTCTTTACCTAGCTGCTATATGCTGTCCCTCGCGTGTCACCCTTTGGACCGGGCAGCTCGCTCATAATACCAATGTCACCAATGTCAATCCCCCATGGGGTGAGTTACCAGTCGCCTTGCACAAGACATGTGCGTCATGAGCTTCCAGTATCTGAAACAAGACAGGAGGGTACCCAAAGTTCGTCCAGAATGGATATAATGACCACCATCTCGCCCTCTGGCTGCAGCAGTCTGGCTACAACACTTACTACGTCGGCAAGCTCTTCAACTCGCACACCATCCACAACTACGACTCGCCTCCAGTGAGCGGATACACCCAGTCAAACTTTTTCCTTGATCCGTTCACGTATCAGTACTACAATGTTAGCACCACGAGAAACGGGGCGCCGCCCACCAATCCTGTCGGCAAGTACTCGACGGATATTGTCGCTGAAAGTGCCCAAGAGTTCCTCCAGCATGCGCTTCAAGATGAAGGCTCTCCCTTCTTCATCACGCTCGCACCCATCGCTCCCCATGCTCTCGTAGGAGAAGGTTCGGTGGGTGCTTTTGATCCCCCGCAAGTTGCAGAGCGGCATCAAGGCCTGTTTCCAGAGTACAAGATTCCCCGGACGCCCAACTTCAATCCCGATTCTCCGAGCGGCGTCAACTGGGTATCCAAGCTCCCTCGGCTTGATGATGAAGTCATTGACTACAACGACGAGTATCAGAGGTTGCGCCTCCGGTCTCTCCAGGCAGTAGACGAAATCGTTGAATCCATTGTTGCCCGCCTTGAGAAGGCGGGCGTGCTAGAGAATACCTTTATCTTTTATACCTCTGACAATGGCTATCACATTGGCCAACACCGACTGCACCCCGGCAAGACATGCGGTTTTGAGACGGATATCAACGTCCCGCTGATCGTCCGCGGCCCCGGAGTCCCTACCCAGAGAGTCACCCGCGTCCCCTCCTCACACACGGACCTCGCCCCAACCATCTTGCAAATAGCCGGCGTCGAGATCGACGACAAGAAGTTTGATGGCTCGCCCATTGATATCCATGGAACCGCCACCGAGGGTCGCTCAGAACATGTTGCCGTTGAGTTTTGGGGTTATGGGCTTGCAGAGAGCATTTTCGGGAGGAAGAATGGTCCGCCCGTCTATCCCAACAACACTTACAAGGGGCTTCGCGTCGAGGCAGAAGATTATGGGTTCTACTATTCTGTTTGGTGCAACAACGAAAGGGAGCTTTATGACATGAAGGCAAGTCACACAACAATTCTGAAACTGAAGTTGAACGGGAGATGAGCTGACTCGAGTGGACATAGGCGGACCCAGGACAGCTACACAATCTTCTTGACCGGGGGAGGAGTCTGATCGATGCAACTGTTGCTATCAACGGTAAACAGCGGCCTCTCGAAAAGGTTGTCGATCGACTGGACGCCCTGATGATGGTCCTCAAATCGTGCAAGCAGCAATCTTGCACACATCCCTGGAGAAGCCTACACCCGTCGGGGAACGTCCAGAGCCTCAATGATGCGCTCTCCACCGAGTACGATGACTTTTACAAGGAGCAGGTGAAGGTGAGCTTCACTAATTGTGAGAGCGGATACATTCTCGAGTCGGAGGGGCCGCAAGCTTTCCATGCGTATGAAGACATGAGGGACTACAGCCCAGATGACGAGATTTACGATCCGCTGAAGCAGCAGGTTTTGGTCAATCCCAACTGGAGTCTCTGGGAATAGGATGAATAGATACCACGAGACAACACCCGGGGGACAATGCACCTCTTATCATACCGTCACTTCGTCTCCCCCCATCAGTCACGGACTTTAGCTAAAAATACCACAACAAGGGCAAGCACTCAGTTTTCGCCGGAAATCAAGGCTTCGGATACTCCCCCGGAATCTTATTCAGCCCATCGACCCTCTTCATCTTGAACCTCGCCACATCCACCCCCTGCAGCACCCTCGCATTCACCCCCGTATATTCATGCTGCGCGTCGTAAATCTTCCGCGGCAGCTCCGGCAGCGCCTCGACCTCGTCGTCCGTCAGCGTCTTGAACTCGTTCGCCATGACGACGCCGCAGATCTTGCAGAAGACCTTGGACAAGGCGCGCGTGTTGAACTGGTACCGTCCGACGTTGGCCTCGTCGCTGGCGAGGACGACGGCTTTGTTTGGGCGGTAGACCCAGATGGCGGCGTACTATATACACCGTGCTGCATATCAGTATCTACTACTCGCTGTGCGTTGAACCAACGTGCTGTTAATGGGTCAATGGAGTGGCACTTACACGCTCGCAAATGCTGCAGTTGCATTCTATAGCCCCTTCATAAGTCTCATCGAGCGGCGTGCTCGCCGCAGCGACGGTGACTGCGCCGCAATGGCAACTACCCGTGTAAACGATCTCGTCGGCTTCGGGCGTAGGGAGCGCTCCTTTGTGGGCTGGGTGCTGGTAGGCTTCTCCTAAGGAAGCACCATCATATCTGTTTCGAAGAATTTGCAAACTTAGCTGAGCTGTGCCAAAAAAAAACAATCAGGTATAGGAAGAAGCATCGATGCCGTACGGGTTTTTTTCTAGCTCCCATGTGTCCAAGCCTTGAAAGCAATGGGCCTGTCCAACTTTCTCGTTAGTTCATTTCTCCTAGAAGTCCACCCTTCGTGAGTGAGTGAGAGGCCAGTGCAAAAAGAACTTACATTGAGCGCAAGTTGCGTATCCTCCTCATCCTCATCCTTCGACGAACCCGCCACAGGCGAGGCACACTTTGGACAAAACTACTCAAACCCCCAACCCAAAAATGAACGATGAGCATATAAACGGAACCCTGGCCCGAACCAACAAACTCTCTCTCTTTGTTGGTTTTCAGACGCCTGGAATTTTTCGTTTTGTCATACCAGATGCTTCAGCTTCTTCGGCCCAAACTCATACGCCGTCAGCCCCTCCACGCCGCCCTGGACAATCCCCACGTTGCCCTTGCCGGGGAAGATCCAGAGGTAGCCCTTTTTCGTGCAGATGCTGCAGTTGCAGTGCAAGGCGGACTTGATTTCGGGAAGCGTCGTCGTGAAGACGAAGGCGCCGCAGTGGCAGTTTCCGCGGTAGGTGATTGTCTTGGGTTGTTGTTCTGCCATGTTGGATGAGAAGGCGTGGAAAGCTGGGGAAGATTGATAGGCACTGAAGGAGACGACAGTTGCATGGACTACAAAGTAGAGCGAACTGGATTCTCGTGGAGGAAAGTCGAGAAAATAAATTAAAGGTAAAGAATTGGGTTGCTAATATGCCCTCTATATGTATCGCGGTCCTTGCTTGTTAATTGCCAGGTTTCTGTCACGTTGCATCGGAACTCCTAGAATGTCCGTCGTCAGCCGCAGCTCAAGTGAAGATGAACAGCTCCGTTCACATTCAAGAGCATTTCCAGGCTTAGGATTCACCAAAAGGGAGCAGCAGTAACCAACTCTACGCGCTGATACCCCGCCTCGGCTCTGATTTGTTGAGCAGGGTCAAGCGTGCCATCGCTAATAAATGCGGTCTGAATACATAGCGCGACTTGCACGGGCTGGAGGCGGAGTAAGACGGACGCTGAATAGCCCGTATGGAGCAAAGTGCCCGTGAAGGATCACACTCACCCTGTTTCTGCTGAGGAAATGGAGAAGCGGACTTAGTTGAAACATGCCCTCCGATGATGACTGACTGCTGGCATTGTTCTGAGAGGAGCGTTGGGGTCAGGGTCCTCAGCTGGAAGCCTCTCGGACCCCAACAACCGTCCGCCGAGGGGATGTTGAGGGAGATGCAGACATCATCCCAGCAACCTCGAGCGTATCACGTTTTCTATGTGATATACCAACACAAGGGGCAACAAACAGCCGACCAGAAACCTCGCCTACCAAGTCCGGTCAACTCCAGTGCAGCGTTGTATGTAGGTATCTGATAGGACCACCCGCAAACGAGATAGTGATCCAGTAATTACATTGTGTTGTATTGTGTCTCTTCACAAGTCCGGCAAGTTGGTTGAGCTGCTCTGCTAATATCTCCTAGCCCCGTTCGAAGAACCCTGCGCCTCCTTTTGCGCCTGCGCATTTTGCTGTATGGCTTCCTTGAGTTTCGAAATGACCTCGGGCTGGTTACTGAAGGCCGTCTCGAGTATGGTCTCGAGCTCGGCTTCTACCTTTGCAATGGGCTTCACGCCGGGTTTCCGGCTCTGGGAGTCGTTGATCAGGGAAGCCCATCGCTTTGTAAAGGCGTAAATGGACTGGCGCAGAAGCTCGTCCAGCTGCTCGCTCATGTCCTCGACCGTAAGCGTCTTGGCCGTGACGGACGGTGCGCCTCGCGACCACAGATTGCCGCTGAGGATGCTCGCGAAGAATCCCACCCAGTTCTGAGGACTCAGCGTGTCCCAGATCTGGCCAAAGTGTTGCATGGCCGGCTGGCTTCGAATATCGCCAATCTCAAGCGACACCAGTTCATTCTTAATGATGAGCAAATTCTTGACCATGAATAGATCCGGGTCGGTGTCCGTCTTGAGCGATTTGATCCTTGCCTCAGCGCGCTGGAGGATCTGGATCGTCTCTCGGACAATCTTGAACACGACGGGGCTGTTCTTGGCCTGCAAGGTATGATGTTAGCTTGCGAGAATAAACATTGACACTTTGGAATACTTACAGATCTCTCCTTGGGCATTGCCTGATCAAACATGGCCAGAAGCTCGATGGCGCGCTTGACCAGGGGATATGCATTCGAGGATGCCACTCCACCCACCACCGGGCCAATCTTCAGGTGGCCATCCTGGGTTGGGGCTTTGGTGATGGATCTGACAATCTCGGCTTCAAACAGATTGTCCGTAAAAGGCCAGAGGTGGTCTGCAAGCAGTCTGGCGGCGTATTCCCTGTACTTCCTGAACGACGGCGACTCGTCCTCATCAACATCCGCCACGGCGTACTCATTAGCCAGCCATCCCACCACATTGCATGTTTCCTGGAGCTGAGCGCTCTGAAGCACGGCTTGCAGGTTGGTGGCCAACGGCACGAGATTGCCGGGGTGAACCATTGCCGTGTTGATTTGCTTGACGGCATGGAAAGCTGACTCGGGAGAGGGGCTCCAAGCGAGCTCTATGCTGAACATCTTGGTGAACAGGCCATCCTCGCTATATATCCGTTCAAACAGCTGTTTCACAAAGTTTCTAGAAGCCGTCTCTACCGATAGGCTCTTGACCTCTTTCTGATACTCGTCTATATCATGCTGCGTCATCAGCTTCAAGTCTCGATCACGGGTGGAAAAGTATGTCCGGAAGATGGTGTTGACG
This sequence comes from Trichoderma sp. PF4103, assembly GCA_023628735.1. Lineage (NCBI taxonomy): Eukaryota > Fungi > Ascomycota > Sordariomycetes > Hypocreales > Hypocreaceae > Trichoderma > Trichoderma sp. PF4103. The sequence goes on along the minus strand of JAMAKC010000082.1, from coordinate 63,367 downwards.
ACATTGACATATGTCGCTGTCGTAGCCGTGGCTTCCACTGGCTGGCCATATACATGGTAAGCCGAGCGGACTACCTTGCGGACATTTGGTAGTAGAGAGTAAGATTGCGCCATCATCTCTTCGAATCTGCCATAGGCCAGTGCGTGGCGAGCAGATTCTGACTTCGTGGCGGCGATTTGACGCCCAATTTCACCAGACACTTTTTCCAGGCAACTGTTGAAGCCATGGTCCAGAAGGTGCAGCGCTTTTGTGAGCAGGGCGTTGTATCGTGCCAGATACGAGTCGCGCTCGCGATACTTCTCCTGTATCCCGTTAGTATAAGGAGCGTTGCGGCTTGAGGGGCTGTGTGCGCCTACATGGGTAGTCATGAACTTGATGCAGGCATCAATATTCTCCACCATCTCACCAAAGTCGTCGTCCTCTACCAATTGGCTGGCGCCGGGTGCGTTCAGTCGTCTGGTGGCTTTTTCCAGATAGCCGTAGTAGTAGAGATCGGTTCCAACCTCATCTGCCAGCTTCTCGAGCCGCCGCTGCTCCGTCAAGAGCTCTTCGCATTGCGCCTGGAACGTCGACGTCTGGGCTTCGACAGATTGGAATGATTGCGACAGGGTCGTGAGTAGTTTGAGCGCGTCGTTGGCATTGTCAATCAGGCCTTCGAGATGGCGCTCAGTCATCTTCAACTGATCGCGGTAAAGCCTGCTCGTCGATTAGCTTCGCACAGGCTGTAGGTGACTTCCGGAACCATACAGGTACTCTCGCTGGCTCTCCTCCAGCAGTCGGTCGTCTAGCGACTGCAAGGACTCGGCTTCCTTTGGTAGATTTTGAGAAGCTTCAGGGCTCTCTTTGAACAGCGTCAGGGCCTCCCAGTGTCTGCTTCTCCTGTCGACTTTCCGCCGCGGCCTGCGCTGCGACTCCTTGAGAAGCTCCGCCTTAACAACATCGTAGAAGTCGGAATAGGAGGCGGCTCGACGGGGTAACGTGGGCTCGGGAGGGTCGTTGGTGTGTTCTAGCTCTTCCAGGACATCCTCAAGCGTCTCGGCAATGGTGTTTGGGTCCTATACAGAGTAAGCCGTCTGTGACATGCCGTTGACAGGAGACGAGACACCAACGTTGGGCTGCTGGAGGAGCGATTCCTTGCGCTGGTGGCCCCGAGGCTTGCCGCTAGACGTCTCGTTTCTGCCATTGCTGCTGCTGCTGAGTTCCGGCACGAAGCTGTACCAGCCGTCTTCGTACATGGTGGTTCAAAGGGAGCTTGAAGCAGGAGTTGGAATCGGACGGAGCTGTGCTGTTGTTGCAGCTTGGCCTCAATTGGAGGTCCGAAGCTACTAGGTAGCAGCTCACGGTACTTGCTCGCCTGGTGATGCACCCATAGAGAAGGAAGGTATTGCCATTGTGGCTGACTCAGCGGTTGCTGCTGACTCAGCATTGTTGCTCAACCAGTGCAACAGTGATGCTTCGTCTCGGACAGGTATCGAAGATTGCCGGAGGGAAGCGGTAGAAGCAATGCGTGCGCTCAAGAGCAATTGAGCTGTGATGTAGTGGACAGTCTAGGATTCGACTTGAAAGCCAAAAAGACTTATGATTTCTCGCTGTTGTGAGGCTGCTCCCTTTACATAAGCCACCGAGGTCACACTCGCCTTGTTCGGTTCACGATCATGAAGGTGACGAGCTTAACAAGAGGATTTGGTTCATCTCTCTACACTTTCGAGAGTAAGTCAGAGTGAATCACAAACAGCACCGCATCTCCATCAAATTACAGAGTGCATGCCAACTGCACCCTCGAGTCTTAGTTGCATTTCCAGCGGATCTTGAGCGTTCAGCTGGCAATCCGAGTGCATATGAAAGTCGATGCAGCCAATCAGCGCACAGGCAAAGGCGGTTGACATCATGGAGGCGCCCCAAAGGCTTCATTACAGGGATATCTGCGCTAAATCCTTAGTTGAGAGGAACTCCGTCAGCTACTTTTTGTGTGCATGATCTCATGGCATCCCATCCGCAACCTCACAGCTTGAGGCTGAAATTCCCGGTTGTTTCGCTGCAAATCATCCGCGGGCCAAGTCAAGTCCACAGCGGGGCTGTCAGAGCGTCTCCGGTAGGCCCTTTGACATTGAAGTGCTCGCTACAACCAGCCGGTTCAGGAGTCTCGCAGCCATGAGAGCCTCTCAGTCTGCCCTTGGGCGGGCGTCCCGGCTTCGCCTCCCAGCCCGGCCGCATCTCGCTGCGTCTCGGCGCCAATGGGTTCGTCACAGCAGCGGCGAGGCAGGGCCAGAGGCAGGCCCCAAGCGTCGAGGAGGCAAAGCCGTCGGATTCGCAGCCGTCTTCGCTGCGGCCGCAGCCGGAACATACTACTACCCCAGGCTCCGGGACCAGCTCTTCCCAGCTTCCAAGGAGACCGAGACCAGAACGGCCTCTGGGCATCAAAAGGCCGAAATGGAGTTTGAAAAGTCCCGCGAGCACCCTGTTTCGAAAGAAGACAATCGCGATCTGATCAGCTCCCAGCACCTCCAAGTGAAGAAGAGCTGGGAGCATCCCGGAGTGTTCGCTTGGGGTTCCAATACAGGAAAGGTCATTGACCCCAGCTCAAGCGAGAAGTACATCAAGCATCCCCGCAGGATATCCTTCTTCGACAATCAGCTTCTGCGCGACTTGAAGTTGACGCAGAATTTTGGTGCAGCCGTCACGGAGAAGGGCGACCTCGTGCAATGGGGCTTGGGATTCTCCAAGGCGGATCCCACGCCGGTGACCACCTTGAAGGGCAAGGATCTCGCCAAGATTGAGGTGTCAGAGGACCGAATCATTGCCTTGTCCCGCGGCGGCTCCGTCTATGCCATTCCGGCCTCGCGTGATGACCAGGAGGGCGGCAAGAAGCTGCAGGAGAGCAAAAGCTCGTGGTCTCTCTGGTCCTCTCCATCTGGTAGCGAGGCCATCAGCTTTCAGAATCTGACGCCGGCCGGCCTTAAATGGGGCGAGCGCGTTACTGATATCAGCAGTGGCCTTGAGCATTGTTTGATGCTCACATCAGGTGGGCGAGTCTTCGCTTCCGCCTCGAGCGCCTCGTCCTTCCCGAGCAAGGGACAGATGGGCATCCCGGGCCTCACTTGGGAGACGCGCCCCAAGGGACGCTATGATCAGCCGCACGAGATCTTGCAGCTCAAGGGTTTCGATGTGAAGAAGATTGCGACAGGAGACTACCACTCGGTTGTCCTGGACAAACTTGGACGGGTCTTTACTTTTGGCGACAACACATTTGGTCAGCTTGGCTTCGAGGCTCAACTGGGTGATTCTTCCGTCTCTACTCCTACAACCCTGCCGATCCACAAGCTGTATGCGAAGAGCGGACTCGTCCCGAAGGTTTCGTCCATTGCCGCCGGCGGGATGAATACTTTCTTCGTCTGCGAGGCGGATACGCCCAGCACCAGCGAGGCCGAGGCCGGCACTCCGGCGCCTTCCAGGAGACTACCGCAGAGCACATGCGACCTCTGGGCCGCGGGACAGGGCACCACCGGCTCACTGGGCACCGGCAAATGGACTCACGTCTCCCTTGGGCCTACAAAGGTCAAGGCGCTGTCAGGACTTTCTGAGTTTGACGAGAAGCGCAACCAGCTGATGCCCATCAAGATCAAGGATCTGAGCGTCGGTACAACCCACAGCGCGGCCGTCATGGACAATGTCACACAAACGTCCGTGTCGGGCTGGTCCTCTGAGAACGAGACCAATTGGGGTTCTGACGTCGTTTTCTGGGGAGGCAACGAGCATTACCAGCTGGGGACGGGCAAGCGAAATAACCTCAACACCCCGAGCTATATCGGGCCACTTGACGGCGGGGAGGGGGATGCTGCACAGGGACGGCAAGGTGAAGTGCATCGATTATGCCTGACGCCTCGACAGACTGCACGGCTAGGAGAAGGCGGCAAAGGTCGCAAAGCGACGCTGGAGCAGAAAGTTGAGTGTGGCCGATTTGTCACAGGGGTCTACTCTGCCGTTTGACGCAAGCACGGAAAGGGGGAGGGGGGTTAACGGGGACAGGCGAGAGGTCGTCGTGAAGCGATGGGAAAAGGGCTGCTGAAACGAATCATGGGTATTCATAGGTCAGAGCTCAGCTGATGCAGGGTTGCTGGCTGCACATATCCGACCTGTTACCGAAGCACGTCGATGTGTAGGTTTGGTGTATGTGTGTCACATGTCTCACACATGGGCTGCGTGGTGATGGTGTGTGTGCGACGGATCATCGCTGCTGCGTGGTGCTGGAACGACGATGACGACGGTGGGACACGGCAACGAAAAGGAAGAAGAGAAGGGGGAAAAGGAGGGACAGAAGGTAACACAGAGGAGGACCAAAGAAAACAGCACCGACATTTTGTGTACGATATCAGGATCAATCTTTATTATGGAGGAGTACTTGTCTTTTGAACATGGAGGATTACCTTACCTCATGCTCGTACCCATATACCACCCGATCGGGAACGCCAACGACTTGCACATGCAGCAAATGCAAAAGAGAAAAAAGTATCGGTCGCGACACGAGCTTCAGCTGACGCGAGCACAAATCGCCAGAGGCCAGATGACGCGCTCAGGCGAGGCGAGGCGAATCAAATGACTGTACATGGTAGATAAAAATAGCCGGCATGCTGTGCGTGAGAACAGGCCGCTTCACATGCAGGTACTGGCACATTGGCATTGGAACAGGTTCTGCCGCTGTGTGCATGTGGCGATATGGACTGGACCCTGATGTGGTAGGTAAGACAGCGGACGGAAGTATGCGGTACTTTGTCGGGGCACAACAGGCCGGGAGCACCAGGTCCCCGAATCGCGTGCTGAGATTGGATTCCTGACGCGGCTGTGGGCGGCAGACTCCACTGGAGACATGCTGCTGCAGGGCGCCTGTCAGCGGCGACGGATGGGCGAGTGCAGGTACCGGATACCTGCAGGCGCAGACCTTTAGTCCCGTCGTGAACTGCTGGACTTGATGGACCGAACTTGACGGTTCTATTAGCTGCATGCAATCAATCAATGTTGCCGCCGACGATCAATGGATGGTGAGGGAACCTCGCAGATGGAGTGCATACATACATACAGCTGATGCGCACCTCTCCTCTCTTCTTTCTTTCTGATACTCGCAGTGACTTTTGTCCTCTATTTGCATGTACCTTACCTAAGGTAGGCCATCTTACAAGTGCACAGCCTGCATTACCTGCACCAAAGATATTGCTTGCATTCGCTCTGCTGCTATAAAGCACGTCAGCTCTGGATTCATCTCATCTCCCGCCCGCTTGGGCCAAGTACCTACGACCGCGCCGCCACACTGCTATCTGCCTTCTTCAGCCCGTACCCAGTACCCGGTCCCTCGCTCGCGCTCTCAGGTACAGACCAGGGAAGCTTCTGCCGTCTGCCTCTCTCCTCGCCTTGCCATCCGTCGCCTTCTCCTCTTCTCAACTTCTTTGTCCTTCCGGATTTTGAACTCTTCTCGCCTATTCAGCCGCTTCTTGTTCTTCTTCTTCTTCTTCATCTTCTTCTCTACACATTCACGCACTCCTTGACAGACCCGTTGCCATTCTTCTCCTCTTTTCTCTTCTCTTTTCTTCTTCATATACGAGGAACATCCATATAGAGTCGTTATTTTTCTGCCCTTCCTTTCTTCTCCTGCCCGTCGCTCCACACGACCGCCCACCGATCGAAACCACGGCGACGGCCACGGCCAGCGGACGAGTCAACCGTCTAGTCGACGCCTTGACGACGGCGGTGCGAAGGGCAGCCGCCAAGGCGACCAAGATCTCTCCCCTCGCCGCCATGGATAAGATCCCCAAGTTCCGCCGGAAACCCAAACCCCCGGTGCTCGAGACGGCCATCGATCGCAACGGCGCCGTGGCCTCGGACAGCTTGAGCCCCAGCGGCGACTCGGCCATGGGCCAGCCGCAGCGCGCTCACCATAAGATGGCGCCCTTCAGGAGCCTGCGCCTGCGAGGCCCGTCGAAGCGCGCCCGCGACAGCCCTCCCGCAGACCTCACGCCAACCACGCCGTCCGCCGTCGTCGTGGCCCAGGATGGCCTCCAGTCGCCGCCACGGCCTGCGCGGCCAGCGTCTCAGCCGGCGCAGCACAAGTCGCCGCCCGTGCAGGATCGCCGCCGGAGCGTCAACCAGCCGCCGCCTGTTTTGCCGGCATTTCTGACGCTGTCGCATCAAGGTGCGTCATACCATCTCCCGTCTGCGGCTATCATGGCCAAGCTGCTTGTCTGTATATGCACGCCCGATGCATATGCACGTCATATCCAGTGGGCGCTACAAAGTGCTCTCGCCCCGCTAACATCACGCGCCATATGCAGACATCGACGCCAAATATCAGGAGCTCACCTGGGCGGAGCGGGTCAGGGTTGCGCAGGGCATGCGAGACGACAGCATGGGCGACCCGCGATGGGCCCTGTACAAGCACGCCGACACGCAAGAGAAGATGGATCGCTACATCAACATCAGGCCCTGGGCGCACAACCGGGTCAAGCTCCGGGTGCCAGACGCCGAGTTCGACTACGTCAACGCCTCCGCCATCACCCTCACGTCCCCGACCGACCCCCACAAGCCGCCGTTACGCTACCTTGCCATGCAGGGCCCTACCGTATCATCGTTTGACCACGTCTGGCGCATGATCGCGGAACAGTGTCCCTCTCCTGCCGTCATCGTGCAGCTCACCAACCTGGTGGAGCTTGACGTGATCAAGTGTGATCAGTATTTCCCCATGGGCGACGAGCTCCCCGCAGGCGGACGCGACACCACCTGGAGCGTCAACGAATACAATCTCTGGGGTGACAACTGGAGGGCGGACCTCACTTTTGTCTCGGTGGAGGAGCTTGCCGGCGGCGCGATTGAGAAGCGCAAGCTGCTGCTTCATGTCCACGGGGAGCAAGAACCAAGAGTTGTCTGGCACTTTCTCTACAGGCGCTGGCCTGACTTTGGCGTGCCAACTGCCGAGGACGTAGACAGCTTCCTGGAGCTCATGAAGCTCTCTCGGGAGCATACCGCGCCGTCAGCCCCGCGCGTCATCCACTGCAGTGCTGGTGTAGGCCGCACCGGTACGTTCATCTGCCTCGAACACCTGATGAGAGAGCTCGAGTCGGGGGCCTTGGCGAGGTACGATATGCCCTCGGAGCGTACCGATCTCGTGTGCCACACGGTTGACACACTCCGGCAACAACGCCGGGGCATGGTCCAAGGCGAGATTCAGTACCGATTCATCTACCAGGTCCTGCGGAAGCTCTGGCTTGAAAAGTACGGCGGTGGGGACGAGCAAGCCAGGAGCATCGAACCGGCGGCTAAGAGACTCGAGGTTGCGAGCCCCTTTACTGGCAACTTCCGGCCTGCAACGAATTAGCGATTTGACCGTGGCAGGGCGGCCTCGCTCTTTACAGCTTCGGTCCTGAGAAGTAAGAGCTCAGTGCCAAAGTCTAAAGAGTGACGGGGGCTGTTCTCTATTTCCTCGTCTCTTCGACCCATTCGTTGTCATTTTCACTTTCTCTACTTAGGGACTCTTTGCTGGTAACCTGAGTATCGCTCTTTTTGGATTGGTTTTGCTCGGCGCGACTTGGAAATGACTTTTAATGCCTGCATCATTCTTCTCTTCTCTTCTTGCCCTCTTTTTTCTTCGTACAAGCCTCTGCGATGTTGGCTTTGTATCCTCTGGATGCACTTTTTCTTCTCTACAATCATATTGTAGCCCTCTTCACCCGTGTGCTTCTCCCTCTTTGAGTGGCTATGGCTTTCACTTGGCGCCTACATGGTAGGAATCGAGACGCGTAAGAAACCAGGGCATTCAGGGGATGTGAAGCAAACCGGGAAACCTTTGGGAACGTGGCATGGAATCACGGCAGGGCGTGAAGGAACTATATACCTATGCCCCTTTATCACTTCATAACTCATTCATAGCACAGCGATGAAAGAAAGAACAAGGAATACATCACGGAGCGTCAGGAGCGCTTTCTGGAAATTGTCACGTATATACTAGGTGCCTAGAGACTGAAATCGGAAATCAGGAAACATCTTCGAAACTATTCATCTAACATTTCCTTATGCATGGGCAATTTATGCATGGGCGATGAAAAAAAAAGGCCTCGCTATCAAAACAATTCGCTGATATTTGGTTTCCCCCTTTGTTGTTGTGTGTCATTTGCTTATACTGGTGGAGATATACGGTAATATGCTTTCCCTTTCGCACACTTCCAAGTTATGCAAGCTGATTCCCGATATGTATGTATTTCAGAGTACCTATAGGTAGGTATGTATAAACAGATTTAGACCTGCGTACTTCGTATCAAATCAAGCATTATTTTTCCCCTTCACTCCTTCTTTCCCGGCTTTCCCTTGATGTGCGAAATCGACCGGCTACATTACGTAGATTGAAACATGAGCAAACTCATAACCATGAAAAACAGAAACCATCCCACCAAACAAGTGAAATCAAAAGCAGCAACAAAAGCAATAAAAGGGTGAAAACAAGCAGAAGGTAAGCCGAGACAAAGGGTCAAAGAAAGACTGTCAGATGCGTTCCATCTTCTCTTCGCAACACCCAAGCATGTCGCTCCCTCCCCCCCCCCCCCCCCCCTTTTACACTCCCCAGTACAGCTCTTCTTACACCCCAACCGTCACCGTCACAGTCTCCTTGGGGGGAATCTGAGTAACAGTGACCGTCTCCCGCGCAACGGTAACAGTCTCCTTGTCCTTCTGCGTCACCGTCACAGTCTCCTTCTCCCGCTCGGTGACGGTAACGGTGGGCAAGGCTGCGGCGGCGGCGGTGAGCGCCTCTGTGGTAGGTTGAGGGCCGGACTTGTCGCTCGGGACGGCGAGCACCGAGGGGCCGGGGAGAGGGTCGTCGGGGACGGGGATGAGGATGAGGCTCGTCGGGTTGGGCCGCGGGAGGGGCGCAAAGGGGTTGTTGTTGGTGTCCGAGGGCGGGGTGATGCTCGCGGGAGGGGCGCTGGTGCGGATGGTCTGGAAGGTTGTCGGTGTTGGGGCTGCGGGCGGGGAGACGGGGGGAGAGGCGGCAGGGGGAGAGGCGGCTGGCGGAGGAGATGCAACCGGTTGGGAGACTGTCGGAGGAGCGGCAGCAGGCGGCTGGGGCGAAGGAGCCACGACAACGGTCGTTGTAGATGCCACAGGCGGCAGGTCGCTGACGGTGATGTAGCTGGTGACCGTCACGCCGGGAGCCGTCGTCACAGCCGGGGGACCAGCCGGGACAGACGTCGGGGCGACCGGCGTCGCAGCCGGTTCACTGCTGCTGCTCTGAGGCGCACCCGCGCCGCCGCCGCCGCCGCCGAGGATGCTCTCCGCAAGAGCGGGATCGTGGCACCCAAGCAGGACGCCGGCCGTGTTGTTCATCGGCAGGGCAAAGCACCTGGTGCCCGGGTCGCACGTCTCGAGGACAAAGGCGCCGTCGGGCCCGCACGTCGCCAGCTGGCCGTCGATGCAGGCCGCCTGGGCGCCGGTGCAGGCGGACTTGGGGTCCATGGTCTTGAAGACGTCGTTGTAGCGCTGGGCGGTGGCGAGGTTGCTCGCGTAGACCTGCGCCGGGACGGTGGTCGCGGCCGTCGGGAAGAAGGTGAGGGTGGTTGGGACGGCGAGGTCGGGCGTGCCGGTGGGCTGGACGGTGACGGTGGCGGTGGCGGTGGATGTCGTCGTGCGTAAGGTGGTTGACGTTGCTTCTGCTGCTGTTGACGTTGTTGCTGTTGTTGCGTCGGACGACTCGGTTGGGGTTGGGAGGAAGACGGGCTTCGTCAGGCTGGCCGACTGCGTGGTGTCAGGGGCTGTGGTTGGCGCGGGCGGAGCCTGGCTTGAGGTGCTCGTCTGGGCCGTAGATGAGCTCGAAGCCAACGAGGCTGTGGAGGATGCTGTAGGCTCATTGGGGGCCGACGATGTCAGGAACACTGCCTCGCTGGTGGTGCTGGTGCTTGTGGCCGCGGAGTTTGTGGTGGTGGTGGCGGCGGCAGTTGAGCTTAATGTTGAAACTGCACCTTCGGTCGTAGTCGAGCTCGTCGGCAGCCCAGCAGAAGTCGTCGACACCGACGTCACAAGAGTACTTCCGATCTGGGTAGCAGCCGATGCCAGGCTGCTTCCTCCCGTAAGCGCAAGAGACGCACTCGTGCTCTGCGGAGGCTGAATCAGGCTGCTAGAGACGGTCACCGTGTCCGCAGGAACGGGGATAGAGCTTGTGCTGAAGATGGCCGCAACGGTGCTTGATGGCTGAGTCTGCGAGGTCGAAGAAGCCTGAGATGTCGCCGTCGCGCTTCCCGCCGTTGGGCTTGACTGTGTCTGGTTGACGACGCTCGTCTGCGTCTGCGTCTGCGTGAGCGAAGTCGGAAGGCCGGTGCTGGAGCCAGGGGCGGTCGTCTGAGGCTCAGGGGCTGTGGTTGAGGCAGCAGCAGCAGGCACGGTGCTTGTGACGGCTGAAGTCTCGGTGGCTGCCGATGTAGATGTCACTGCTGAGGTTCCAGGGGTTGCGGAAGACTCAGTTGCGGACGACTCAGTCGCTGCAGAAGTTCCAGTCACCGTTGACGTGCCAGTAGCTGAAGTCCCAGTAGCAGCTGAAGAAGCAGTCCCCGGCACCAGAGGTACAGTCGTAGACCCCGTCAACCCATCAGTCACCGTCTCAGAGCCTGTCCGCGTGTTGACCGTAGGAACGCTCGACGCCTCAGTCTCTGTACGAACAGCTGCAGGGGTTGAAGCACTCGTTGCCGACGTCTGTGCAGCCGTCTCTGTAGAGGCAGAGCTGCCCACCACAGAGGTCTCTGTGCTCTCCGCGGTCGTGCTGTGAGTCGTGACAGGAGCGGCAACGGTCGTGGAAGTTGTCGCGGCAGGTGTGTCAGACGTGGTGGGCTTGCTAGACTCGGGCTCCGGGACTGTGCTTGTTGCAGAGGTGCCATCCGTAGTTGACTTGGCAGGGTCCGTGGGACTCGTGGTGGGAGCATTCAGATCCGGGATCACGACGGTGGTGAACATGCTGCTTGTAGCCGGCACAGCAGGCTCAGAAGAGACGCTCGTAGGTACAGCAGCCTCAGAAGAGGTAACATGGGCAGCGCTCGTCGGCACAGCATTAGCCTCGGTCGTAGACGAGGCCGGGACGGCGGTGCTCGTGTGAGTGTCAACAACGACACTGCTGGACGGGATCCCCGGCGCCAAAGATATGCCAGTCGACGTCTTCTCAACCGGAACGTCACCTGGTCCCGCCGAAGTTGAGGCCGGGGCCTGGCTCTGAGCCTGCGTAGGGATGCTGGACCGAAGGGAGTCAGGAATGTCTGCCGTCGTGCCCGTCAGGGTCTGGAAGACGGGGCGAGGAGTCGTGCCCGTCGGTACGTTGGGCACGGCAGGCTGGGTAGACCTAGATTGTTATAACATATTAGACGTCACTCTCCTTTTTTCTGGTCGTTCAGAGCAGCTTACCCAGGTCCATCAGGGATGGCAGAGGTGTCGAAGACGGCAGTTTCCGCTCTTCCAACTTTGAGCCTTTGACAATGTATTAGTACGGTATCAGCCGGAGGTGGTGAGTATCGAAGGGAAAGGGAGGTCAACTTACAACCTGGGGCCGAGGCGTGGCAACGGACCAGCCTGCACAGGCCCGGCAACCAGGATCATGCCCAGAGCACTGCCGAAGAGTATGTGATAACGCATTATTGATGATTTGAGTTGTGTAAGATCGCACAGCGATGTAAGTCCAAGAGAGCAGGGGAAATAGAGCTGAGTCAAAACGAAAAAGAAAAATGAGAGAAGAAGAAAAAGAGAAAAAAGCTCAGATGACGGCAGGGATCAGCAATCGACGCCCTTTTTGTTGTTTATACCAGTCCGCGGGCGTTTGAACAATCGGCTGCGAACGATGCTTTTCCAGCAATTTGTGCGTTTTGTTCAACAGCACAAAGGGGAGGACTCGGGATATCTCGATGGAATTGAGCCAAGACCGTTCAAGAGAAGAGGAAACAAGAAGCAGAGCAGGAAGATGAGGAAAGATATTAGATGGAAGTAGTCTTGCCTCGAGGAGACTGAAGATCATTCAATGTGGTGAATGGGCGACAAGGTCAAGGAGTGTGTAACCGAAGCACCCAAAGAAGCCGACAAAGTGAAAGTGGTGATGCTTAGCAGACAACAGTAAGACCAGAGACAACAACAGAAAAAAAGAATGAAAAACAAGGAAATTCGTCAAAAGAGAGAGATAGGAAAGACAGGAACCCGGATCGACCAGAGCACCCAGCAAAGGAAGTTCGTTCAGACAGTAAGGAAAACTGAGGGTAAAGGGACTGGATGTAGTAGAACCAAAAGAGAGAAGCAAAGAGGAAGAGAAAGAAGCAGCATCAGAGAAAAGGATTGGGAAAGGATCGCCCTGGGGGGCATTATGTATGTGCGTGGCCCGTCTGGTGAATCTCGCCAGCATGCGGAATCAATGGCCATCAGTCCCAGCCCTTGTCTCTTGTTTCTGGTTCCGTCTGCCAGGTGCCATCAGACAGACGCCCCATGCAAATGCCCATGTGCAGGCATCACGGATGCATCAGCCAAAAGGTACAGGTAGAGGTACCATCGGAACAAACTGCATCCTCCCGCGCTCAACTCCCATGATAGTAGGTAACCTTCTTCATAAAACAGCCGGACAGCACAGACAACCAAACGGTTGGCCACCGCAAGCCCCAGAGCCAAAACAACGGCCGGGTTCAAGCCAGTGTGTACAGCTTCAAGCCCAATCGCTGTCCATGCAAATGCAGCCGCTCGCAGCTGTTTGAGGCGGCGAGGCGTGCTGGCCAATCAGCTCCGCCCCACCGCGGCCACCTCTGGCTGCTGGCAAACAGTGGCCGGACTGAGTCACGAGAGGCTGCGGCGTAACTTGATTTTACAGGCATTAAGCGCCCGATTTCATTTGACTTGAATTGATGAAACCTGATCCAGCGTCTGCTTTCAATTAAATCTTAATTCATCTTGAATTCCGAAATCTGATTGCATATGTGTTGGATACGTATTTGACCACATGTTGGCGGAAACAGATGCAGCTGTTCCGGCCAGTATAAGTCACGGCAAACAACACACACTCACACTCACGTTTCCATCGCCACTCTCCATTCGACCACATCTTCCTTCTTTACACTCATTCACCTCGAATCTTCTCTCTTCCAGCATCATCCCAGCACACATCAGGCTACACGCCGTACGACCCAAGTTTACAGGCCTCATCTCGCGACCAATCGGAAGCTCGTTCAGCCCCTTGCACGCTAGATTTGTTTAAGATGAGACTGCGATAGCCGCTCGCTTCTCTGCAACCTCAGAATAGCAGCTTCAGAAACAAGTGGCTTACAGGCTCGCGCCATACACAGAATATAAATCTCTATTTTCTTGCCTGTAATACTATCTGATCCAACAAGCACAACAGTCGATGGGTATAGAGGTAGCAGATATATTCTATCAACAGGCATCCCTCACCTAGTATCCAACAAATAATCCATGCAATCAGCAACTGACTTTCTTCATACTTCGAGCCGGCAATCCAGATCCCTCTTGAAAACGCCCCCATGTTGCCTATATATATCCCTGGTTTCAACATGCATAAAATTCTAGCTCATACATGGCTCCTCCATCCACCTGCCGGCTGCGCATCCGGCTCGGCCTCCGTCTCAGCATCGCCTCTCGTATTAGTCCACGATAAGCGCACCCGCTCCAACACGCGCGCCAAAGCCTGGATCGATTCATCCTCTTGCGCATCCACGAACGCCTCCACAGCCTCTTCGTCAGGCCATGCCCAGTCCAGCCCAGCCGCGCCAATGCCCTCTCGCAGAGACGCCACCGCCCGCTGCCCCAGCATGGGCTCGGCCAGGAGTCGAAAGGCGCACAGAGTCTTGACAAAGTCGGCATACGGCGGCACCTCGTCCAGCTCCGACAATGCCTGCACCACCTCGGGCTGCCCCCACTTGCTGATCAACCACTTCAGCAGCTGAGCCATCTGCTGGAACTCGCCCAGGTACGCCAAGGAAATCATGAACTCGTACGCGTGCTCGGCTCGGGCTGGGTCCCTCCGCCACATCATCTCATCCAATGGCGCCACCCTCTCTGTACCCAGCAGTCGCCGGCTCTCTCCTTCGAGGGACACCAGTTTGTCAAAGAGCCCCTTCATCCGCAAGGCGGAGGATCGGAAGAGACGAAACATGTCCAGGGCGCCGGGCCTGCCGCCAAATGTGTCCCAGTGCATGGCATCCTTGTGTATAGACTTCTCATCGTACAGGGCCCACAGCGCGTTGTTCTTGACCGTTGATGGGCTCGATTCCATTTCGGTGCAGAGCTGCTCCAGTTCGCGCTTGGCTATCTTGCGCGTCGTCTTGCTGAACTGGATAAACGCAGGCAGCGAGATCCCGCAGGGCCCATCGAGTTTCTGGGCAACATGCAGGGACAGCTTGAGCTGCTGGTAGGGAAGGATCCTCAGGCCCCGATGGTGCTGCGACAGGTCTTTCAGAATCGTGCCCCAGATGTAATCAGACCACGGAGTTTGCTCAGGCCCCAACCGCTGTTCTGCCAGCTCAATAGCCCGCACCATGTATTTCCTCGCCCGTTTTCCGCCTTGCCGGGTCATCACTTGGATATACGCTGACACGAGGCTGAGCGGCACCTTCCGAAGAGCTTCCACGTCCATCTCTTGAGACAGCAGCCGGTATAGATCGCCGGTTCCGTCGCTGTCACGGAGGTATTTTTTCGCCATTTCCATCGATTCCGTGTTGGCCAGCAGTATTGCAAGGCAGCTGCCGCTAGGGCGGATGCTGCTCTTGGCCATCCTTTCATACAGCTGGGAGATGCTTGGAGGGCGGATGCGGGCCTTTTCGAATTCGGTGAGATTGGCCTCCTGCGGTGTGGGAAAGTTCAAGGCTCTGTCACCAGGCAGGGCCATCGTGTGTTCGTCGGCTTCCCTCCGCGTCAACTTTTCAAACATGGCGGTATACTCGGCCAAGCCGAGTTCAAGTCCGTCTTTTGGGGGGTTCTGGAATCTCTCCCAAGCCTCCTGCGCATTGCGCGTGGCTCTAATGGAGGCCTCCCACAGCCCTATCTTTCGACGTCTCCCCAGCGATATCCGCTGCTGGATTGTCGGGGTTCCATCCGGCGACATGCCCTGTAAGATGTCGACGGCATCGTCGAGTTCTTCCTTGGGAAATCCGGCCTCCTGCATTAGCATTCCCGCTCGTACGGACCGGCTCCAGCTCTCTTCGGGGTCCATCTCTTCGTCCATTCCATCTCCGGGTTGTAGATATGGGGGCCATGTAGGCGCGTGCCTAACCGAGCTGTGTATCTCGACGTGATTCTTGGACATGCCTGCCAGGACCTTTCTGATGGCACGGAACCCCTCGGCGTCTACCAGCAGTTGTCTTTTCAACTTGGAAGAGACGGCTAGGAGAATTCTCTGTGTTTCCCAAAAGAAGGCATTTGGCAAAGCCTGCTGAATCGAATGCCTCCGGTAGTTCGACCCGAGGAGCTTGAGGCTGTGGTTGAATACCGAGCATTGAGCTTCGTAGACTTCTTCTTGCGGCAGGTGAGATTCCGCCAATGCCTCGATATATTGGACAGCCAGGTCACCCAACGTGATCATGTGCCTAGCATCAAGACGCATGCAATGGTGCGCAAGAAGGGACAGGACAAAGTTGAAGCTTTCTGGCCCATATGGCCGCTTCGAAGGCTTCTTGGCCTGGGCTTCGGCTGTATCTGGTACGTTCATCAAATTCTCCAGGTAAAAGGAGCGGCAATAGCCAACGAGACGGTTGAGGGTTTCTAGCCGGGAAATTCGGGACGTTTGCCTCAAGAGCAGGTGCAGCATAAAAGGTGGCTTATGTGAGTCGCGTTCAAGGAATCTTTCGCATCGCATGTCGTCTGTCTTTCCTTCAAAGATGTACAGATAATGCGCCAGGTCCTCTTCGGAGTGGCCCCTTCGCCGTGCATTATCAAGCATCAGTTCCCATTCTTCTGGAGACGGGAGTAGATCCAGTAGCTCGCTCCGACCGGCTTCTTGCGATGCTTCTTTGCGAATCATCATTTGTAGCAGGATGACTGGAAGACGAGCGATGCGACTCTGCGCCGCTTGTATCTTCCAGTCCCGGCTGTCGTCATTGGCGTCCAGTGCCTTCTGTAGCAGGACATTGGGGGAATTATCGCGCCATGCCTTCAAGGTCATGGAATTGTACATGGGCTTGCGGCGGCGCGAGGCCAAGGGCGGGTTCGACGAGGTCGGTGAGGTTTTCGCCGTGTCGGAAGCCGTAGCGCCGGACGGAGAATTCCTCTGCTGCCGGTGTCGTGCAAGAACATGTTTCTGCCAATCATACCGGACACTCGACTTGTTTTCGACGCCGTGCCTGGGAGGCTGCGCAATGTGTCTGTAGAGGCCGACCTTTGCTGCGACTCGTGGAAGTTCTCGATGCGGCTGCGCTTCGAGAATACGATCGTCCTGGTCAAGCCTGCCAATCCTTCCACCCTCGCGCCCAATAGCCACGGCGGCTTGCGATGCGAGCGTCCGGCGGCTACATCGTTGCAGCAGCGTTCCAGAGAGCATCTGTACAGAAAGCAAAGCGTCAGATTTCGCAATTCCGCTCCAGCCCGTCACAGGTCCAAGAGTTGCACCTACCAGAAACGCATGGAACAGTTGGCGCGGCGCCCGCCGCCTTTGCCCCAACTCCCGAGTTGCATTTTTGAGCATTCCTCCGCATGTCTCCAACACGGCCAGCAATGGTCCGTTGAAGAAGCTCTCTTGTCGTGGGAATGGTGCCGTTGTGGGAGTTTGGTCCAGGCGAGGTCGCGAATCCGTCCAAAAGTTCAAATTCGGTTCAATCTCCATGCAGCAATCGGGGCGTGCCCAAAGAAGTGGGGCTCTACCGCGCAAGTCCTCAGTCTCAGCGTCTGAGGTGACGAACACCGAGTTATAACCTCGCCGACAGCTAGACTATCACTCAGGACAAATTATATTTGGATACCGTCATATTGATGAGGCCTATCACAATTGAGATATGCTCAGATGGCCCCCAATGAAAGAGAAAACGCTCAAGTATTTTCGCAGTAGATCAAAGCTTTTCACATGGTGGAATAGAGCTCTTCATGGCCAGCCAAAAAGAAGACGAGAAGCTTTTCCAAATGTCTATTATGCAGAGTTGTCCTTCACGTTCTTCTTCTCGGCTTCCTCCTCCAGCTTCTCTTTCCTCTTCTGTGCAACTTCCCAATTGTAAACCCTTGCCAGGGCGACCTCCATCGTCTTGTAGTCTGGGTCAGCAACCGCCGCTACACAAAAGACCAGGGGAAGGGGCTGCGTTTTCTCACCGTAATCTGCTCGCGGAGAAAATCCAGGTCCTCTTCACAGTTTGACAGACTCGTCTTGGCGGCCGACAGTTTCGAAGTCAACAGCGTCTCGGCCTCGGCGATAGGGTACGACAACATGACGTTGGCCTATGGCACAGTCAGCTCAACAGCTCTTCGTTCCCTCCGGCGCTCTCCGTCCTACCCCTAGCCAAATGTACACCTCCTCTGTCGGCGGAATGTTGGCCTTGGCGTATAAGGTATCGTTGAGCTCAAAGGTGGTTTCGATGGGATCCGACTCGTCCTGTTTGCGAGCATGAGTGGAGTGACTTCTCTCGAGAACCGCTCTGCATGCTCAAACCTTCCGCAGCTTGAGGAACTGCACCGTGTCCAGCGTCTTCTGGATATCAGGAATCTTCTCCCTCAGCCCCGTCATCCGACGTTGCAGGTTCAGCTCCATGAACTGGTACTTCCTACCACGGGCTCATTAGCCCCTTTGGCCATGGCGACGACGGTCCAAGTCTTGTTGTGTCGCAGCTCACGAGATCATTTCTTGAAACTTTCGAAGCGTCGGTTCGACATCCTCCCGCGTTGAGACGTAGTCCTCGACCTTGTCGACAAAGGGAGCATACGGGATGCCCCTAGGGTTCGTCGGCGTATCATCCTTACTACTGCGCCCAGCCCCTGTTAGCACGCGCGCCCTTCTCCGTCGAACAAAGAGACGCCAATCTCCCTCTGGCTGCACTTACCTCACGACTGGCTGTTTTTCTGAGCTCGCCATCTTTGCTGCAAGTGCGTCTCCCGGCGCATGAAATGGGGGTGATTTCCAGAGGTCATGCCAGCTCTGGGGGACAATTCGTAGGAATACCTTAGTGCTACTAGTGGGGACCTACCCTCCCTCTCACCTAGGTGAGGGGCAAATGGCGGGGTTCCTTTACCTCAGGTTGGAGATTTTGGCGACTTTGCAGGGTAAGCATGGTATGCAAGTACCCGACTCGGCATCGATTCGGTGAACTTTGGTCGCTTCGTGTAGAACCATCTTAGCTTCAGAGATACTTGCAATGAATAGTACCTAGGTAGGAATGGTGGAGGCGCTTGTTGAGTTTCCAACAGGTACCGATATCATCCATATTGCTTGCTCGGCGGTCTGGATACGGAAAGACAGCACTTCAGCAACACCGCCTGATGGGGGTCCTGCACTGACTTTACGTCTTACGACTTGGCGGCCCATTGAAGGAGTATCGACGAGTTCATTATATTCTGAAAACATAGACTATCGTGAGATGGACATCGATTCTCAGTCTTCGAGAAACAACAGGATAAGCATCATCATGATCACATATACGTCGTCTAAGCCTCCCATTGATACTGTTGTGCCCAGGCGACCCAGGTTTTGACTCAAGAACGCCGACCGTATAGACCCGTGATCATCACTGAGTATGGACGTGACATGAGAACATCCCGGTTCGACCCTAAACCCCATATACAAACGCCAGAGATTCAGTCTGTTCGTTTCTTGGCTTCCCGAGCATCGGCTGCATCTGATTCCTTGGCGACTGCTGGCGACGGTGTACCAGGAACCGATACGTTGTCGTCGTCCCAATTGTCTTCTGCGTTCTCATCCCAGTTATCCACCTCCTCCTCGAGGGTTCTGCCTCGGGCCGGGCCGTCTGTGACACCTGACTCCTGGCCTTGCCCAAGCTCTACGTCTTCGGCATCATCGCCGGGGACGGCATCATAGTGCTTGCGCTGCCTCTTCCTCTCCAGCATTCGCTTATGATACCATGCGCAGAGGCCGAGTCCTAGCAAGCTGCCGATGATGTTTGCTACAATATCGTAGAGATCAAAGTCCCGGTCGTTGGGTAGGAAGCTCTGCACGAATTCGGACCCGATGCCCAGTACGAGAGTGCAGACAACAAGAGTCATGTGCAGGGTCCGGCGGCGATTGGTATCGACGACCCAGTAGAAGACGACCGTCAGGAGGAAAAAGGTGAGGAAGTGGAGGACCTTGTCGTTGATGTATGCGCCGAGCTGCAGAGAGGATAGGCCGGCGTAGGCTGCCAGCAGCAGCAACAGCAGGAAGACACCTTGGAGGAGAACATCAGCATCTTGCAGTGGGCGTATAATGAAGACGGCGCATCGCTTGCTACGGAATGAGAGGGACCAGACGGCTATTTGGCCGCGATGCTGCTGTGCGGCCTGGGCTAATGACGTACGCACCTGCAAAGGGCAGCCTTATCCGCATGGCTGGATTTGGGCGACTGGCTGACGTGACGGGTGTCTGAGCTGAGTGACGGCCTCGAGAGCAGCTCAGGCTCTCTAGACCAGGGAACCAGATTCGAGACGGAGATTTTGCATGCAATGAGCGTGGAGGTGCAAGGAAGCTTTCAACGTCTTGGAGCTGGCGAAGCTCTGCCGTAGCCGGCCACGGGTGGCGCAGCCGGGATGCAGTACCTTATGAGTACGTACTCTGGACTGCAGTACCAGCACATGGCATGTCTGCCAGCACGGTTCGCCATCAGGCATGAATTACAGCAGTACAGAGATTCTATCTTTTGTATACTCTAAGTGAAAGAACAGGGGATTGACACCAAAACTGTTGCGTATAACAATTACATTTCCCTTTCTTTCTTTTATTCACTCCGCCTGACTTATTCATTGCTGTAGAGCTCTCACTCTCAACTCAGCCTGTCGTCAATTCTGCATGACAATTGAAAGCATCGCAGCTCGATATCACGTGCATCCCCACGTGTGCAGATACAGCCGCCCTCTGCAGCAGACGCCTTACATAGCCTTATGTAATGATCCAAGCACACAAGACAGCACACAGAACGACGGCTTAGATAATGCGCAAGGCAAAGGCGATGCCTCTATCCGTGACATGTACTCGTACTCCGTCCACGCACCACAGCGTCCGTCCAGCAGCGAGGCATCATCCGACCGCGGCCTGCATGACACGCTGCTCTGCCCGGAGTCGACGCACGCCTTATCGATACTGATCCAGGCCTCCAGCCGGCGCATGCACCGCCCAAGTCTAAAGCTCGTGCAGCGCCCTGCTCGCGCTCCAGCGCTCCGGACAGGCGCCCCATAGCGTTCCAGGTGCTGGTACCACCGGCCCAGTGCAAAGTCTCCGCTTTGGGAAGGGTTCCCCATACGTACAAGCCTCCCAAATCCTCAACCTCACCTCTCGATCCGCAGACAAACCAGCCGATCGCGATCCATCAACGCTGGCCCAGTTCATCTCCGGCCGTCGCGATTTTCTGGCCTCCATCTCGCCCGATGCCGCTCCTTCGGCCCATGCCGTCTTGAGACTCTCGTTCGCTCCCGGTCCGCCCGCACGCGAGCGCATTTGTTGGCGCATGGCGAAAGGGGCCCTGCTGTCGCTTCCATCGCCCGGGGCTCAATATGTCGGTTCCTAACGGCCAGGCCGCCTGGCCGCCGCCCGGACTGCATCATTCCAGCAGCAGCAGAAGCCTGCAGGTTGCAGACGATGGAGTGGCGCGTATCGCGACCCCCGTCGACAACTCGATGGTGTTGATGCCTGAGGCAACCCTTGATGTCGAGGACGAGAGGCGACGCGCCCATTTCGCAGACCTGTACCAAAAATCCGAAGAGAAGATCGCTTTGCTCTTTGCCGACGACGGGTCCTACAATCTGAACGCGATCGAGTCTCTCCGCCGCTACCCCCCCACCCCTGCCGTCACCCTCCCTCCAACCACCGACCACGAACCTATCAAAGAGCCGCCGCTCAAGAAAGCGAAACGTACGATAGACGAAGATGATTATGACGACGACGACGATGAAGAAGATGACGAAGATGCCTCGTCTGCCGTCGCCAAACCTCCGGCTGCGACTGCGGCGGCCGCCGCTTCCAACTCACTGTTATCGCCGTCCAAGTCCGGCAGCTCTCCAGTGCAGTCCGTCACTTCCCCCAGCAGGATAGCAGATAAAGCGAAGCCACAGGATGGATCGCAAACCAAGGGCAAGCCCGAAGATGATGCTATCAAGCAGCTGGAAGACGCCAGGAAGGCAACAGAAGCCGCCGCCCGGCGAAGCTTTCATACGATTATATACCCCTTGGAAAATGACCGAACGGCAATGCTCGAGCAGCAGCAGTTGGAAGACTCGGAGAAGCAGCTCCAGGCAGAAATGGAGAACAACCACAGCGCAAGTGCGACGGGGCCGCAAGCAGCGAACCAGGGCTCTCTCAGCAGCGCGAACCTTGGCGCTTCCAGTCTCACCCTCAAACACCTCATTGCGAGGATAGATATGAAGAGAGATCAGGTCAAAGCTTCCGATGCCGAACTCAGGCTCTTGATGAACGAAGTGCGAAAGAACCGCAGCAAGTGGGCGAGCGAGGAGAACGTCAACCAGGAAGAGCTCTACGAGGCCCTGGAAAAGGTTCTGACGGAGCTGAAAGCGCATACCGAGTATTCAACGCCATTTCTCACCCGCGTCAACAAGAGGGATGCTCCGGATTATTATAACTGTACGACCAGCTTCCGTGTTCTTTTCTCATACGCGTACTGACATTGTTCTAGTCATCAAAAACCCCATGGACCTTGGCACCATGACCAAGAAGCTGAAGTCGCTGACGTACAAGTCAAAGACTGAATTTGTGGTTGATCTGAACCTGATTTGGGATAACTGCCTCAAGTACAACCAGGACATGAACCACCCGCTCCGCCGAATGGCTAATGGCATGCGGAAGGAAGCCGAGAAACTGATACCTCTGATTCCGGATCTCACCATCCGTTCCCGCGCCGAGGTCGAAGCTGAAGAGCGACGGAAGCAAAACGGTGGCGAAGATGACGGCGGCGATGACTCGGACGACGAACCCATCATGTCCTCCCGTGGTCGTAAGGCTACTACCAAGGGGGCCAATAAGTCTCGAAAGGCTCCTAATGACCCCAAGGAAGATACCCCGGTGGTTGACCAGAAGCCGATTCTACAAGTGAACGGACTCCTGGGCAAGCTCGGCCGCGAGGGCTCAGAAATGGATGGAAGCAATGGCTTCGCCACGCCCCCTATCCGCGGTTCCATCACGCCTGGCGCGGCCAATGGGCCTTCGGGAATGACAAGTAATGCAGATGCCATGGATATCGATGGCCCCAGCATTAATGGAATGAGTCTGAACCAAGCATTTGGCCAGGGCACCGAGCAAGCCTACGAGGACGAGGAGTACAAGGTATGGAAGCAGTGTACGAAGAAAGACCGCGCCTTGGCTGCCAAAGAACGCTTTCAACTCTTCAAAGACAACAAGCTCAGCGTGGACGCTCCCGCCCTACTCAGAACAAAAGCCGGGATGCGAAGGTTCCTGGCTCGCCAGAAAGAGGCAGGGCTGACCAATGGCCCCGATTTTGACGCGCCCGCAACTACTGCCAAAGCCGCTGGAAGCAAAGCGCCCGAGACGCTGGCCGAAGGTATTGAAGAGGAAAAGGAGCAGGTTCTTCCGGACTATTACACCCCCATGAGTAATATTCCAGATATCCCACCCAAGATGCAATGGGTCGAAGATGGCGAGGGCCAGGTGATCAACCAGCACGAGGAATTCCTTCGCCTCCTGCCGCCCGGCTCCTTTGTTGCGTCGCAGAGCAAGTTGACGAAGAAGATGGACGAAAATATCCACCAAATACAAGAGACAAGAAAGCTGGCCATGAAGATATCCGTCATCAAACAGATGCAGGTCCAGTCTCAGGTAAGCACCCCGGCACTGTGGGAGTCATTCTCGAATGTTGGAGACCGCAGGCTCACGCTTCACAGGTTTATACGAATCAGTTTCCCAAGTCCAATTCGGAGCCTTTCCGAGAATTGGACGTGGAGCCCCATTTCATCTCAGATGATGGTCCGGTAATGGCACCCCATACCTGCCAGAATGCTCTGAAGCGCTCCATTGCCAAGATTCTCTACACCACTGGCTTTGAAGAGCTGCAGCCATCCGCCATGGATGCTTTTACGTCAATTGCAGCCGACTATTTCCAGAAGCTGGTCAGAACGTTCAATGTCTACCGAGAGGCTGAAAAGAAGTCAGTTCAGATTGGTGGCGAAACGGTGCTGCAGCCGCGCTTTACGCCGGAGGAGGTCATCCTCCATACTCTGGATGAGAATGGCCATGACGTTGCCTCGCTGGAAAGCTACGTCAAAGACGACGTCGAGAGACTGAGCAGCAAGCTGGGTGCCTTGCATGACAGGATGAAGTCTCATCTGGCGGATCTCCTCCGCCCGGCCCTCTCTGCAGATGCTGGCGAAGACGGTGCTGGCGCCTTTAACGACGGCAGTGACCAGTTCACTAGTGGAGATTTCGCCGAGGATCTGGGAGAAGACTTCTTCGGCTTCCGGGCCCTTGGACTGGATAAGGAAATGGGCCTCGACTTCGTGTCCGTGCCGTTCCATCTTCTGCAGAGCAGAGTGCGCAGCCAGTACCAGATGCAAACCCAAGCCTCCGGCGGATCGAGCAGCGAGATCTTCGAAACACTGCCCATCTCAGAGCCCGTCACAAAGGAGAACATCCAGCACCAGATCGGCCTGGTCAAGAACTTCTTCCTGGCCAAGCTTCACGCTAACAACGATGCACCGCTGGTTGAGGACGAAGATTTGCCGACCAAGCAGCGCAAACCGCGCCCCCGTCTTGGCGCCAGCGGTAAAATCATCTCTGCTCAGAAGCGTCCGCCAAAGGAGCAGCTGGCGCTCGCCAAGAAGAAGAAGAAGCTGGAAGCTGCTGCGGCTGAAGCTCGACAAAACCCGTCTCCCGATAAGGGGGCAGCAGCAAACGCAGCTGGAGCGAAGAAGAGACCGGCAAACGGCAATGTGCCCAACCCTGCGCTTCTCGCACTCGCACCGAGCATGGAGCGGACAGACAGCATGCAAAGCCAGGGCGGCATGAGCCAGACTGACAAGGACGACACCACGGGAATGATGAGCCCAGAGAGCATTGCCCAGTAACGACGCTCGATCGCAACGGCGCAAGCGTATGATTTCGGTTTTCCGCAAACGTACAAGATGCTTCATGTCTTTCTTTGCCAGTGGTGTGCATGCACAAGACCCTGTTGCGTTTTCGATACCAATTCTGAGGAGAGTGCGGTGCAAAAGAAATTCTTTCTTCGAATATATCGGCCGTCTTGCCTATATCCATGAGCAGACACTCTCAGTTTACTCATCTTGCAGAACGGCCAGTTTCTGTTTTGACGCATATCCGATGCTCTAATGGTTTTTTCGACCCCTTAATGATATTTATTCTTGCCTTGTTCCACTCGGCGTTAGGCAGGGACCCTTCTTTTACTTCTTCACCTTCTCCTGACTCTTTCTCTTTCACCCCTTGACATACCTCTCCCGGCCGGCCAAACTTGAGAACTCTTTTTGGCGTTTAACAGGATTTGATTTGGAACAAGATGCCTTGGCTCCCCACGAAGCGGAGAGCCTGTTTACCTGCGAAGAATAACGCGGGCGAGGATGCGGTTCATCTTGTTGGCACAGGAGAGAGACGAACCCGGGGTTGAAACAGCACTATTAGACCCAGACAGTGCTTGAAACCTCACCATCGCCGCCACGGCTATGAAGCCCGAGACGAAAACGAAAACGCCAAAAAAGAAAAAGAGAAACAACAAAAAACTTTTAACGGAACGATAGGTACGGAGGGATGTGTGGATGATTTGATGCAATTGACGGACGGTGGCAAAGTGGTTTTTTACTTCATTTTTTTTCTCCGTGTCTTTTCGGAGTGTGCGCCTGTAGTTGCATTTTCTTTCTTGACTGCAATCCCGGTCGACGCCTCTTCCTTCAAACATCTTTTTGTTTTTTTCACTTCTTTCTTCGATCTCTGGTTCTTTGTGGTTCAAAACTGTCCTTTCTGGTACACCTGGTTCCTAGATTAACTATTGAAAATACCTGTTTACCTATTTTCTTACTATTATGAAGAGGAAATGCTTCTGATTCTCTATTTGATGGCTTACTCAAGTGCTTGGCTATGGCCATGTATTGATGATGTTGGCGGCGTTGGGTTCAAAGAAGAAACCTAAAAAGGAGAAGGCTGGATCTTGATTGGAGCTTTTATGCCTTTTCCCTTTTCGATCTTCTCTCCCATTCTTCGTCTCTTTATGAAGATCGCTCCCATCGCTTGTACTTTTGTTGAAATCGAATAAAGGTACGCTTGAATGTCTCGCATGAAGGCGTGAAAGTTTCGAGTAAGTAAAAAACAAATGAACAGAGTGACAATAGTCAATAGACGCGCTGGGAGGAGAGGCGAATTAGAGAGATGATAAAACAGCTGTTATGAGTGACGGATCTGTGTGAACTGTAAGTCAACTAAAAGAGAAACAGGTCAACGTCGAAGGGCAAATTGTAGAACAAGTATCACGCGGATATGACGACAGCATCATCACGTACGCAATAGCAGTCACCAGACATACACTCAATTACAGACAAGAATTCTTCTTTTTCTTAGATTTCTGTAAAGGCTCGCCTACTTGTTGAAGCAGGATAGGACCCTCCCTATACCGACCGAGCTTGAGATGCCGTTGATACCCAGGACCAACGGCATGTAGAAAGTGGGTTTTTGTATGTATGTAAATGTCCCTCGAGTCTTCCTTGATATGCCCAGTCAAAACTCCTCCCTCCGCCTCCCACGCAGTTCCGGTTGAAATGGAAAGAAATAAACGCATGCGCCAGCCCTCATGAATATAAACTGAAATTGCAAAGTTGTTGAACCTTTCGCCGATTTTGGCTTTTTGTCCCATCCCATGTTAAATGCCCCCCAGTGGACCCGATCCTTTTGATTTTCCACCTTGTTTTGGATTTTTGGTATCGTTTGTGCTTTATGAAATTGCAAGAGTAATGTCCTTCATTTTCTTGAACTGGATGATGGACAGACCAGTTCGTTTTTGCTAGCATCTTGCATTTAGATGCCGGCATCCAGCCGCCAGCCCTCAACGGGAAGAGGGAAGCTGCTGGCCCAAGCAGCAATTTCCTTCTGGAGCTCGCCGAGCTTGGCAACCTTGCCGCTGGTGACCTCGGCCTTGAAGTCCTTGAGCTTGTTGTTGGGCTTGGGCAGAGAAGCCTGGATCTCGACGCAGAGCTTGATGGCCTGGTCAATGTAGAGGGCGACGCGCTCAAAGTCCTTCTCGCCGAAGCCACGGCTGGTCATGGCGGGAGTGCCGATGCGGATACCGCAAGGGGTCAGGGCGCTCTTGTCGCCGGGGATGGCGTTCTTGTTGCAGGCAATGTTGATCTGCTCAAGGACAGTCTCGACACGGGCGCCGTCGAGGTTGAACTGGCGAAGGTCGAGCAGGACCATGTGGCTGTCAGTGCCATCGGCAACGAGCTTGTGGCCGAGCTCCTTGAACTTGACCTCGAGGGTCTTGGCGTTGGAGACGACCTTCTCCTGGTAGGCCTTGAACTCGGGAGTCTGAGCCTGCTTGAGGGCGACAGCCAGGGCGGTGATGGTGTGGTTGTGGGGGCCGCCCTGGTGGCCGGGGAAGACGGAGAAGTTGATGGGGTCCTCCAGGTCGTAGAGCGTCTCCTTGCCGGTCTTGGCGTCGACGGAGCGGACACCCTTGCGGAAGAAGATCATGGCACCACGAGGGCCACGGAGAGACTTGTGGGTGGTGGTGGTGACGATGTCAGCCCACTGGAAGGGAGAGGGGATGGCCTCGGCGGCAATGAGACCGGAGATGTGAGCCATGTCGACAACGAGGTAGGCGCCAACAGAGTCGGCAATCTTGCGCATGCGCTCGTAGTCGATCAGGCGGCAGTAGGCGGAGGTACCGGCGACAAGAACCTTGGGGCGGTACAGGATGGCGTTCTGCTGGAGCTGGTCATAGTCGATGATGCCGGTCTCCAGGTTGACACGGTAGGGCATGGTCTCGAAGTAGGTAGAGACAGCGGAGATCCTGCAGGACGCTGTTAGTCAAGGCCGTTTCTTTTGGAGCTCGCATGAACACAGCTGTCAAAGCCGTGTTCGAGCTGATGCTGCTCGTTTCTATAGCTTACTTTCGCTGGGGAGTCTGGTAACCGTGGCTCAAGTGGCCACCGTGGGGAAGGTCGAGGCCCATGAGACGGCCGTGGGGAGGCATGATGGCCTGGTAGACCTGAAGGTTGGCAGGGCTGCCGCTGAGGCACTGGACGTTGACACCCCACTTGGCAGGGTCGAGGTGGAAGGCCTCGAGGGCACGGCGCTGGCACAGCAGCTCGATCTGGTCAATGTGCTGGTTGCCACCGTAGTAACGAGCGCCGGGCAGACCCTCAGAGTACTTGTTGGACATGGGGGAGCCCAGGGCATCGAAGACGGCGCGGGAGGTGATGTTCTCCGAGGCAATGAGAACAATGGACTCGCGCTGACGCTGGACCTCATCTTTCTGCACGGCGTGTTAGTCCAGTCGGAGATCGCGAGAGGAATGGAGGGGCAAGGGAGCTGGAACGTACCATGATGGCAGCGACCTCGGGGTCAGACTCGAGAAGAGACTTCTCAAGCATCTGTAGAGCGCGATGAAGTCAGTTTACAGCTGTTCCATTGAGCCAGGCAAAGTCGTCGAATCGAACGAACCTCCTTGTGAGACGCAGGCAGAGCGTAGGTAGACATGGTGGGGGATGAGGAGGGTGGGGTGTGAACAAGAGAAGAGAGGATGGGCGTTGGGTGAGGCAATTGAGGTTCCTTGGAGAGAAGAAGAAGAGGAAGAAGAGAGAGAAAAAGAGGAGGAGAAACCGGTTGAAGATAAAGAAGACGGCTGAAGAGCAGGAGAGGTGACGAGAGGGAAAAAAATGCGCCGACTAAATTTTCCGTGGCGCTCAGCAGGAAGCAGTTCCCAAAAATTGTAGCGCAGGCAGATAGTAAAAAACGGGCGAGATCGGATAGCGGGGGGGAGTTGCAGTGGGGTAGGGCGGTGTGGATTGGGCCGGCGGGTGGGGATTCGGAGATCAGTGGATGGCGGGCGAGGGCCCTGTAGAGACGCCTAGAAGCACAAATGCCCTGTGGATGCCCTGTATTTCTCACCCGACGATCACTGGCCGTGTCGCCACGCCTTGCACTGTTTGAGCATAACGCGTTGCTGCTGTTGTTAAAGCTGTTGTCATTCTCGTGTGTCGCAACTAACAGAAAAAGAGTCATTTTGCGTGGGTTGGGCCTGTTACTACTGCATAGAGACTGCTTCTCATGGAACGCCATAAATTACGCCAACGGGGGATGGGGGAGTAAGCCAAAGCAGGCCCTGCATGGAGGACGACAGACAGCTGCTGCAAAGTCCGAGGGAATGGGATGGATTTGGATGGCTTTGGCGCTGCCATCGGACTTGCAATTGCTTACTGCAGATGCGGAGGATCGTTACGACCAGCTTCAGACGCTGAGGATGCGTCTACATACTCCGTACTGCGCCTATGATACTCCGGCTGCACCTCGTCTGAGTCAGCTGCTTGCCATGACCATGGGCAGGCGTAGCCTAGAAAAGAGCCAATCGTCACCTCGCTATTGTCTCATCTTGATCGGACGTTGATTCTCTGCTCCTTCTGCATCAGTTGATGAGTAATGGACGATGATAATGGCAGACATCAAGGTACTTCAAGGGTCCTGTTCACATGCACACTCCAGGGTCAACTCAGAATGTGGCTGAATCCCCCCCACAAGCCACACCATGCATGCCATAGAGTGGCGCATCAACATACTACTCGTACGCAGAGGGCATCAGGGATGTGCCTCCTCCAGCTGCAACCACTTCGCCATAATACCGTGTTAGTCGTCACCACCATGCATCACTTAAACCCGTAAAACCACTCCAAAAGAAAAAAATCACAAAAAAAGTACACAAAAGGAGTACACAAAAAAAAAAAAAAAGAGCGCAAAAAGGGATAGAAAAACAGAGATTACATCACCAACCGGCCCAGACTCAACCATGGGCTGGCCATACCACTTCCTCACCCTCTCCCAGCAAGACGTCCTCCTCCGCCGCCAAACCATCGACCGCTACGCCCTCATCGCCCACGTCGCCGCCCTCGCCCCGGCCCTCCTCGCCACCCTCCTCCGCCTCGCCGCCCGCGCCGCCGGCCTCCTCCCCCGCAACGGCCACGACGACGGCGACGGCGGCCGCGGCCGCTATTCGCACGTCCCCGGCTCGCCCACCGTCAAGGCCCGGCGCAGCTCCGGCCTCGGCCTGCTGGCGGCGCGATGGAGGGCCCTCGAGTGGTGGCTGGGCGACGATGTTGTGTTGAGAGGCGTGAGATGGGGCCAGCGGGATGAGTGGCTGTTGGGGTTCGTCTGGACGGGCGTGCTGCTGGTTCTGTGCGTCCTGGAGACTGGTCAAGGTAAGCCGTGGCATCTCCTGATATCGACACTCAATACGTGAAAGTCTCATATGAGATCTCACCCACACACTCCAAGTCCCGCATCACAAATCTTATATCAAACAAATCAAGCAAAAAACCCAGCATCACTAAAACCAAATCCAACAGACTACCTCCACCTCACAAAACGCTTCGGCTCCATCGCCGTCTCCCAGCTCCCCATCCAGTACCTCCTCTCCCTCAAGGCCCTCAACCCCTACGCCCACGCCTTCGCCTCCTCCCACGAGCACGTCAACCGCTACCACCGCGTCCTCGGCCGCGTCATCTACGCCCTCGTCGCCGCCCACGTCGTCTTCTACAACGTCTTCTTCGTCCTCTCCGGCATCTGGGTCCGCCGCTTCTTCGCCCCCGTCGTCTTCTGCGGCGTCCTGGCCGCCCTCGCCCTCCACGCACTCATGGGCACCGCCCTCGTCCGCGTCCGGAGGCTCTCGTATCGCGTCTTCTTCATCACCCACTTGGCCGTCGCGCTGCTCGCCCCCGCGCTGCTCTTCTTCCACGCCCGCTCCGCCCGCTTCTACGTCGCCGAGAGCCTCGTCGTGTTCCTCGTGGACATTGCGGTTCGCAAGTTCGGCATCATCACGCACACGGCCGCCACAGTCGAGATCGTCCCGGGCACGAACCTCATCAAGATCACCGCCCCCATGCCCGCCCACAAGATCGAAGAATTCCGCTCCCGCCCGGGCTCTCACGTCTACCTCAGCCTGCCCCCCGAAGGCAGAACAAGCCAACATCCGGTGTCCAAATCATTCATCTTCGACCTCCTCTTCAACCCCTTCACCGTCGCCTCCGCCAGCCAGGACAACCAGACCATCACCCTGGTAGCCAGAAGACGAACCGGCCCCATGACCAACATGCTCTCAGAAGTCGCCTCCTCCTCGTCCTTCTCCTCCACCACATCATTCACCACGCCGCCACCATACCCGGGGGATATCAACAGCAACAACAACAGCACCAGCAACAACACAATCACACTCGCCATAGAAGGCCCCCACGGCGCCATAGGCAAACGCTTCCAGCACCTCCTCGCATGGGGCCCCTCCCGCATCCTCCTCGTCGCAGGCGGCGTCGGCGCCACCTTTGCCCTCCCCCTCTACCACGCCCTCCGGCGCGAGATGCCCTCCTCCTCTTCCCACGTGCACTTCATCTGGGCCATCCGCTCCGCCGCCGACGCCACCTGGGCCATGACTCCCACCCTCAACTCCAACGGCGACGACGACGGCGAAAAGTCCCTTCTGGACGACGACAACGTCCACCTCTACCTCACGGAGGACATCATGGGCAACAACAACAACAACACCACCAACGATGCGTCGTCCATTGAGCTGCGGGACATGCGCGGCGCGGCGTCGTCTGGCCGCCGACAGAACAGCAGGAGCAGCAACAGCAACAGCAGCAACAGCAGACGTCCCAACTTTCAAAAGATTGTCGACGACCTCTTCCGTCACGGCGCCGACGAGAAGGTGGCCATTCTTGTCTGCGGGCCAGACGAGATGGCGAGGGATGTGCAGCGACGGGTCGGGCCGTGGGTCTTCAAGGGCCGCGAGGTGTGGTGGCACAATGAGAGTTTTGGATGGTGAAGACGACAAAATAGATGAGATGGGAGACCTAATAGACACGGAACAAGAGAGGAGCATATGCTATTTCTACATGCTTAGTCGTGCATAGATATCCAAACATGATTATTTGCTTCGAAAAGAAAAAGAAAAACCACCACACATATTTCACTGAGCATATACTTCAATTGCGCAAAACCTGGAATTTGCCAAAAATGTCATAAATTCTTAATTGGGCATCATGCCTCTCTTACGCTTGGGTGATGCCCTCTGTAGGCCGTCTGTCCGGCTTTGATTCCGTGAAAAAGATAGAGCAAGATCAGCGACAGAAAGGAGCAAAAAAAAGGATGCGAGCGAATCCAACGGGGCTCTTCGACCCCATTCCCTCGGCACCGTCTATCTATCTTCTCGGACGTCGTCGTCAGGTTCCGCAAATGCCCTCGATCAAAGTGAAATGTAAAGCAAACGAGCCAGGTCTCCGTTGGTATCAGATTCTGAAATAAAACCATCGTCAATCAATCAGTCATATGGCCAAAGCTCCCGGGAAGCAGTCAGAAGAGGGCGGCAGCAAACGCGAAGCTATGGGAAAGGAAACAGAATCGAATAAAGGGCTGACGGGCCTCAATCACTGGCGATAACGAGCTAGCTGGGCCATGATGTTCTGCACCTGAGTCGCCGCGTCGCCCGTGCCTGCTGCCTGCGGCGCAACTCCCACGCCAGGGACAGGCGCATGCTGGCCACCACCATATGGCACGCCGTACGGCATCTGATGATGGGCCCCATGGTGCTGCTGCGGTGCCGCTCCCGCGTTAAGAGAGCCCAGTATCGCCTGGAGGTCAACTGCCGCGTGTGCGTTAACCGCTGGCGCAGCCGGCATGGCTAGTCCGCCGGGCATGGCTCCTCCCGCAGATCCGGCCTGGATGGTAGACAGGAGTCTCTGCAGCGTGTTGTTGTCCACCTGGCCGATGAGCGCCGCGAGGTCGGCGGCCGATGGCGTGGGCTGCGGTGGATACGAGCCGGGCTGCTGCAGACCAGGATATGCAGCAACGTGAGGAGGCTGCGGGGCCTGCGCGCCATACTGCTGCGTCTGCGTGGCATATCCACCGCCTCCTGCATATGGTTGGCCGTAGCCCGCCGTGCCGGACGCCTTGGCTCGCAGGATGACCTCGGCCGCTGTGCTCGGCTCCAGGTCGACGTACTGCTCGAAGCGGACGTTGTGGATGCCGCCAGACCGGTCGAATGAATGAACGGGGATCCGGCCCAAGTTCTGGGCGCGGACATCGAGGTCTACGACGCCGTGCACGCCCTCGGCCGCCTGTCGTTGGATGACCTGGTCCTTTGGAAACCGCGGATGGAGATACATGACATTGGTCCTCAGTCCTTTAGCCTTGAAGGCCCCCTCAACCCAAGTGCCAAAGTCCCGGTTGACATCTGGCTGCATGATGATCTGCACGTCCGGGACGTCTGCACCGTATCGACGCGGCAGATCAAGCTCCGTCTCATGCCGCGCCCTGTTGTAGGGGCTGGGACTTCTCCTGCGGTAAGAGTCCTTGTCGTTTCTGGCATATCCATTGGGGGACCGCGAGCGGCCACGGTTTCGGTCCGAGTCGTAGTATCCTCGGTCGCGGCCGTAGGCGTCGGTCCTGTTGCCCCTGTCGGCTCTGCCATAGTACTCATTGCGACGAGGCGAGTGGTTGCGCGCTGGCCGGTTATCCTCCCGGTGCTTTTCTCCTCTACGGCCAGCCTCCCGTCCTCGAGTCCGCTCCGAACTACGGTTTCTTTCTTTTTTGGACTTATCCTGGAGCCGGGAGATTTCCAAATCTAACCCAAGGTCAGAATCTATGGAATGTGGATGGGCAACGGCAAAGAGAAAGGAGATCTGGGGTGGCCAAGCTTGGCGGGGAATCGGGCCATCACTTACGAATACGCCGGCCTTTCACTTCCATACCCTGAAGGTTTTCGAGAGCATTATGGCCTTCCTCGACGGTGTGATACTGAACGAAGCCATATGCCGACTTTAGAGAGATCTGGGCCAGCCTACCATATTTGTGAAATATGTCAAACACATCACGCTTCGAAACCTTGTCGCTGGAAAGGTTTCCTACAGGAATCACGTTAGCATGGACGCGCGCGCATACACCTGGAAGAACGGGAGGCAACACGAGAGATGGAGGCGAAGTCACTAACCAATGAAGATGCGCGAGCCTTCTGGGAATCGATCCCACTTGGCCTCCGACATGTACTGTCGCTCATCGGCCATGAACTGGTCCCACTGCCGCTGATAGTCTGCATCTTGGGATCGATCGACATGGTACCCGGATGTTTTGGAAGTATGGGGAGAAGAGTTCATGGACGACGCAGCAGCCGAGTTCATGGCCGTGGTAGGATGGGGTGGAAGTGTCCCCAGGGCTTCAGTCGAGGTTCCAGGGGCACCAGCAAGAGCAAAAGTGGAGGACGCGCCGGCGCCTCCTGAGACATTGGAATTGGCTCCGGCAGGATGGTGCGAAGAAGCATACGATGGGGGAGCGGCCTGCGGCAGGGGAGGGCGCGGTGGAAGAGACGAGGAAGATGGCAGAGCAGTAGGAACTGTGGTAGCGGTGGCAGTAGCAGCTGAGGGGGTTGGGTTGGATGCCGCCGGGCCATCAGCCGTCGCGCGGGCAGCCGGTGCTGGGTCAGGGTTCTCTGGGCCGGACTCAGCGGGATGGGCAGTGAGATCAGCCACGAGCTGTTGGATGTCAAGAGATGAAGAGGCCTCGGAGGCTCGCCTAGGAGGGCCAGCTCTGGGCGGCGTGGACTGGGCCGCAGACGGGATGGAGGAAGAGTGTGCATCGCTCGACTGCAACATGGCGGGCTCAGGACCGGCTGCGGGCTGTGCGGTAGAGAGAGATGGGTTCTGAGCAGCAGCCGGGACAGCAGACGCGGATGGATCAGCAGCGGTATGAGAGACGTCTGATGGGCGACTAGTCAAATGCTCGGCTATACTGGGTGATGATGAGGAGATCTCGTTGGATTCTCGAGGTATTGATGATACATCTTGGTCTTCCCCTTCCTCGGGACCGATAGGAGAGTCAAACGTCTTGGCGTAGTCGTCGTTGTTGTCGACGAGCTCCTGCCGCGGCGGCTCTACAGCCACGTCCTCTGTCTCTTCGCCGTAGGCATCGCTGAAGCTGTCATCATCTACGACTTCGTCGGGCTCACCAGCAGACGCGAGGGAAGGATCGATGGCAGGGGCGTCGGCCGTCCCGCCGGGAAGCGACGCAGCAGCAGCGACCATGGCGTCGATGGTATCGACCGTGTGCTGCAGCGCTGGCACCACAAGAGGCGCGGCCGAGTGGACAGGCAAAGGGGAGACGGGCGAGAGGTTAGCAGTGGCGTGCAGAGTAGCTTCGGCTTGCGGCTCCGGCTCTGGCATGAACGCTGGGGGGGAATCGCTGGCTAGATGAGGTTCAGGAAGGCGAGAGACTGGGCAGTTGGCATCCGCGCAGAGGCGAGGCTGTTATGGAGAAGCTGTCGCAGGCGGCTGAGAGCTAGATAAGGATCACCTGCTTGCTGGTCGACGATGGTTCGATGTGGGGCTGATTGTTGAGGCGGACGCCCAGGGATTGTCTGAAGCTGCAGGGAAGTGCTAGGAGTTATCGCAGTATGTAGCAGCAGGTAGTCTGGCGGTGGTAGGAGGAGATGGAACGGTTCTGCTGCTTTTGCGACACGGATGAAGCGAGCGTCCGGCTACGAGAGACTGTCGTCGAGTCACGGGATTCGAACAAACGCCCTCGGCGTTGCGGGACGGGCGACGGAGACGGAGGACAGGCGGCGAGCCGTGACTGAGATGCGCCGCGCCAGTGTGAGGCTACGTGAGAGGAGAAGCTCGAGGGTTGGCGGGAGGTTGTTGAAGGGAGAGGAAGCAGAGGCAGAGACAGAAGCAAAGGCAGAGTGGCAGAAAAGCCGGCAAAGCTTTGCTGTGTTATTACGGCAGAAGGAGCCTCAGATTCTGCCACCTGGCTAGTCCGCTTTGGGTCGGTCGGGCGGGGGCCTTGCCTGAGGAAGAGATAGAACCAAATCCAAGATTTCGATACCTTCGGACTGGCCGTGATGTTACAGCCTTGCATGATCATTTACATGGTCTTTTGAGGTGATTAATCATCTGATTTTGTCGTCCGGATTATAATATCACCACGGCATTCTCGTCTACCTGGCTGTTGCTTGGTGGGCATCCAGTGCTCGAAGCAGAACATCAACACTGGGGCCTGGCGCTGCGAACCACCAGATCTGCGAGACATGCACCGATAAGGCACGATTAAGCATCTCGCTCGGGCCGACGTATGAGATGCGATATCCCTCCCACCCGAGACTTTTGGCAAAAGTCACTTGACCCAGTACCACAATGTTTCTCCTATCTCGTCTGCCAAAGAGAATAGCACTGTCTGCCGTCGCGCCGCGGCAACCGAGGCTGTCCTTGCTCTCATATCAGCCCGTGAGATTCAAGCGCTACGAGGCTTACGATGCTCAGCTCGACCAAGACGCCCTGGCCGAGGCGCGGCTGTGGTACAGTTCATTTGATGCGTCTCAGCTGCCCAAGGGCAATACGACGTATGCAAGGTCCAGCGGCCCCGGGGGCCAGCACGTCAACAAGTATGGAAGCCTCCTTTTGCTGACCCTCTCTCAATGGCGAATCACCCTGAGTGAAATGTAAGACGGGGCATCTCGATGGCTGACTGCAGCTGGCTACCTACAGGACTGAAACTAAGGCAATCACTGTAATCCCCGTCAAAGAGCTTCTCGCCGTTCTCCCCAAATACCTCCATTCCGGGGTGCGGTCCTCCAAGTATTACACTGCCGGCAATGATTCTCTCACGTTCTCGGCGCAGGCCCATCGGTCACGATCCGCCAACCTTGACGAGAACCGAAGAAAGCTCGTAGACGAGGTCATGGGCATCTACCGCGCAATGACGCCCGCCGAGACCAGCGCCGAGAAGAAGAAGAAGCACCAGGACATGTAAGTGCGCGTCTTTCGTCGTCGGAAAGGTGCGAATGTGCTAATGGGCGACAACAGAGAGAGGCGGTTTCATGAGGCGCGAGTCCAGGACAAGAAATACATCAGCGCCAAAAAGCAGTCGCGAAAAGGGCCACCGGAATAGCCAACTCCATGAGCTCTCTGAATTTTCGACAACAGCATCCTCCCTTCTTTGTTGGCGGTTGCTGGAATTGGTTGCCGTGAAAGCTTAGGTACTCTCAGGGTTCCCGTTCAACTCCGAGACGATGGATTCATGCGCCCGGCTCCCACGGCTTTCCTCTAGTAACCTAAAGGTACAGAACATGGGCCTAGTCAATCAATCAAGGGGTGGACGCAGATTCGACACAAAGCAAGACTCAATTCAGCCGAGTCGTTCTGCAGTGACAAACGACAAGGGAAAGGAGTCACAACGAGGTCCATGGCCATTTCAGTGTGGTTACCTTAGGTGCATGCAGGCTTGCTGTCGCTCCCGCCCGCCGCGTCGCGAAGAGACATCGAAGACACCCATATGGCTGATAATTCATGGAGGAACGTAGGTCTGCAGAATCCTTCTGCGCGTCTTGTCCAGCTTTTGCCCTGTATACTACAGAGGGCCCCATCATGTACGATAGATAAATGGCACATTGAGGAACTGGCGATCCTCTTCATCTCCTGTCCGGCTCCCACAGTTGGACCTTCGATAGCAGCTCCTCCAGCCTTTCCCCGTGCACAACGTGCAGCCGCATGACATGCAACCTTTGGGCGCCCTTCATATCCCTGTAAATCCTTGCAGCTCCCTAGGCTCTAAGCGGCCTCTTCTTGCTCTCGCTGCTGTGCTTGCCCGCGCCAGGACGGTAAACCGGTCTGTCAGCCTCCTCCTCTGCTCAGGTCATCAGCCTCTCGAGTCGCAGCTTGATAGGCTGCCGTCTTCTAAATCTAGGCTTCCCCCTTTGGCCCCTCCCCCACCTGGTCTCAAACCTGCAAGACCGCCAAACTACTCCGGACTCTTACAGTCCCTTTAGCCGTAGCCTCTGAACCAAATCCCAATATTGCTTCCATTCTCTTATCTTTTTTTTCTGCGCAGAACTCCGACGGACAACCAGTCATCATTTGCCTCGCGCAATACCAGCAAGGCTCGCCTTGTGACCCCCGTTTCCGACGCCGTTCTCCTTTTCCCGCCGCCCATCAAACTTGACGCCTCTGCCTCGAAAAGTCCGCCGCCTTCATCTCTCACCTCCCCAAGCCTCTCATTTCCCTCCGGCGTCGCGCGCCCGAGCTTCTAACCCACGGGCCGCCCACGATGAGCCGCCAGCAGCCTCAGCAGCAGCCCCAGGTCCAGCCTTGCAGATACAAGGTCGGAAAGACTCTGGGCGCGGGCTCGTACTCGGTCGTCAAGGAATGCGTCCACATCGACACCGGCCGCTACTATGCCGCCAAAGTGATCAACAAGCGCCTGATGGCGGGGCGAGAACACATGGTATGGCAGTCTCTTTTGCATCTCCCTTGGCATCTTTGAATCTTTTCCCTCTCGGCAGGGGGGGCTTCAAGAGGCAGACACCGGCCGAGATGGCTAATCGGCTGTGGTCACGAGAGCGCAGGTCCGCAATGAAATCGCCGTCCTCAAAAAGGTCTCCATGGGCCACCAGAACATCCTGACGCTGGTCGACTACTTCGAGACGATGAACAACCTCTACCTCGTCACGGACCTGGCCCTCGGCGGCGAGCTCTTCGACCGCATCTGCCGCAAGGGCTCCTACTACGAGTCCGACGCCGCCGACCTCATCCGCGCGACGCTCTCGGCCGTCGCCTACCTGCACGACCACGGCATCGTCCACCGCGACCTCAAGCCCGAGAACCTGCTCTTCCGCACGCCCGAGGACAACGCCGACCTGCTCATCGCCGACTTTGGCCTCTCGCGCATCATGGACGAGGAGCAGTTCCACGTGCTGACCACCACCTGCGGCACCCCCGGCTACATGGCCCCCGAGATCTTCAAGAAGACGGGCCACGGCAAGCCCGTCGACCTCTGGGCCATTGGCGTCATCACCTACTTCCTGCTCTGCGGCTACACCCCCTTCGACCGCGACTCCGACTTTGAGGAGATGCAGGCCATCCTCAACGCCGACTACAGCTTCACCCCGGTCGAGTACTGGCGCGGCGTCTCCTCGTCCGCAAAGGACTTCATCCGCCGCTGCCTCACCATCGACCAGGACAAGCGCATCACCGCCCACGAGGCCCTGCAGCACCCCTTCGTCGCCGGCCTCGCGCCCTCGGACGGCGCCGGCGAGAACCTGCTGCCCACCATCAAGAAGAACTTCAACGCCCGCCGCACCCTCCACGCCGCCATCGACACCGTCCGCGCCATCAACAAGCTGCGCGAGGCCCAGAATCTCTTGATGGACGGCGCCCGCTCCCAGGAGCCCGCGCGAAGCCGAGGAGGAGGAGGCGCTGGCCCTGACAAGAACAACAACAACGGCGCCGCCGCCGCCGCCGCCGCCGCCCCGGCCATCGGCAGCACCCGCAAGGATGACAGCGCAATCTCCATGGGCTCCAGCCAGGGCAACGACGGCGCCGACACCAACAGATCGCAGCCCGACGATGTCGTCATGGGCAACACGACGGCGGCTCCCGCCAGCGACGTGCCTGCGCTGCTGCAGCCGGGCAACATGGCCAACCGCGTCGTACAAACAAGCAAAGGCCTCTGGAACCCAGAAGCCGCGAGGTAGCGGCAGCAGCAGCAAGAAGAGCAAGCAAAGGCACAAAGCAGCACGAAGAAGTAATAATGATTGGAATGATGAAATCACGCTACACATCCTTTTTGGTGATGGGGGTTTACGTTTTCTCTTCTCTCTTTCGCTCTCATTCCCCCCCTCCTTTTTTTTTTCTCTTTTTCTGGACAAGATTGAAAACGTGTTGGATGCCATCGCTGGCGCTGGCAGACGGGTCTGATAAATAGCATGTTTCTTTCACACATATAGAGGCTTCTTATACCTACCACTATCTGGCTTTTTATCTTGATGCCCTTGAACACATGAAGAATGCTATTCATCACCCACTTTTGACATGCTTAATGGTGAAGGAGGAACAAGAAAGAAGAGAATATGGCGAGCAACAAAGGAAGTGAGCCACATACTTCCATAGTCCACTCTGATATCCTGTCAAATTTTTCCTCGAATTTCCTCTTTTTTCTTTTTCAGGATTATAAATAAACCTTTTTCCTTTTCTCGTTCTCAATATCCTATGTATCTATTCAAGCCCTCCACATACATATGGAAGAGATTCTTTCCGTGTTTCCACACCTCTCTTTCTCTTCGTTCTCTCGTTGTTGCTTTCTGTTCAAGTGCCTAATTCGAAACCATAAGGGACATGAGACAGTGGTAGATTGGGCGAGCAGATATTCTTACCTACCTACCTACGTCGAAATTTTATAAGGACATGCCAACTGAGCTCATCACTACAGAAGCTTACTATTGGTCTACCTATGAGGTAACGGATCAAGAGATTGAGTTGACCTCTACATGAGAAATAGAGTACAAGTCACGTATTCACGAAGGATTGATTGTTATATGTTAACTGAATACTTGCCAAGTTAACCATTCTAGAACAAACTCCTCCACACAGTCACTGGCACACATAGTTGCAATCATGTACTTCAATCAGTTCTTCAGCGAGAATATTGGTGCAAGAAGCCGAGGTAGACAAGCTTTCGAGAATGTTTCTTCATGTGTGTCTTTTTATTGTTCAGACAAAGTTGAGCGAGCGGCATCTTTGGTATTTCCGCCACTGGCCTAGTTAACTCTCCAACGCCTCTCTCCATCCCCTCATATCCATGTCTGGATGTGGCCTTCTCCCAGAGACATCTTTCATCAGTGTCCCAACTCGTGGCTCACTTAGCGAGCGTTCAGTGCATGTCCTCATCCCATCCATCTTCCATGCACGAATTATCTCCTTGGTATGTATACATTACGTACTCTATCGTTTGAAGCATCCCCCGCCTTCGTGTGTCGAATATATGCAGTCGAATCATTTGACGGTTCGAATGGAGGAAATATTATATCCCTTTTCTTTCCCATGATTCCCGATCCAGACTCCCCTCCCCAGTATTAGATGTTCGGTATCCGGTAACCGTGCGGAACCCAAGACGTGACCCCCTCCTCACCAGTAACAGGGTAAAGAAAAATCAACACCACATGCGCCATTTCGCTGTGCCGATGAATGCCAAAGATGTGTTGGAAAGAAAAATAACGGCCTGGGCCAAATATTAATTATGGATTTTGAATCGAATCATAAGCGGGTTCGTTAACGCTCAGTCACCTGTCGTAGAGGTGACGAGTTGGATGATACATAGAAAAGCTGTGTGTCGTCGAGCAAGCGGCGACCTCCTCGGACCTGGAGACGATATTACCGTGATACGACAACTTCGCTCAGGTCAACGTCCCTTGGTGGGACTTGCCCATCCCAGGCCTGTCCATCGCTGGTCAGGTCCATGACGAACATTCCGGGAACCGAGGCTTCTGAGGCAGTGGGGCTGAGAGTGCCGCTGCTGGAGCTGCAGCTGGAGCTGCTGGCGACAGTCCATCCGTCGCTCGAGTTGGCACGGCGATGGTCGATGAAGTCCAGGCTGAAGTACTGGCCCGACTCTTCGTCCGCCAGCTTGTATTGTTCACCAGTCTCAACGTACTCGTACTCCCATCGGGTCAGCTTGTCGGCCTGGCGCTGGGGCAGCCACCTAGCGCGAGAGGAGTAGTAAAAGGCGGCAGCAATGAGGCCGCCGCTGACCAGATCGATGGCGTAGTGGTGGCTCAGATACATGGTCGCCCACCAGACCCAGCCAGCGTATGCCGCAAAGAAGAACTTGAACTGGGGGAAGCAGTGGCTCATGAAGAGCGCTTCGAGGACGGCATTGGCGGCGTGAAGAGAAGGGAAGGCACCGAACGGAAGCGGGGCATTGGTGAAGTTGGTGGTGTACAGATCAATGCCGAAGATTGCGTCGACGCGAGCCAACCCAGCGGGCGATCCAGGCATGCCGTAGGCGGCGGGGACGAGGCCGTGTTCGTTCTCATACCATGGCGGCGTGCAGGGGAAGATGAGCTGAATGGTGACACCGAGGATGCTCATCCAGCCAAAGGCACGCGCGAAAACCGGTGTGGTTCCAGGTGCGGAGAAGATGAAGATGATGAGAGAGCACACAGCGGGAGCTCCAAAGTGAATGATGCCGTAGGGAAGCCAAGCCAGGATATCCAGAATAGGATGCTTGTGGGCCGAGAGGATGTTGGAAAGGTTGGCGCCGTACAGGACGTTTTCCAGAGCGGGCAGGATTCGAACCCAGATGTGAGGACGATACTCGGTAGGGATAAATCTGCGGAGCAAGGAACAGTTAGCAAGGCAATCACTTTGCATCTAGACCGTCCACCAGTGACAACTCACCGACTAGTGAAAAAGTAGAGCAGCCAGACCCAGATGGGCAGCGACGGAAGGAAGAATTGGCGAGTGGCAGGCATGCAAAGAATCCATGTGGCACCAACGAGGCCAAAGAGCTTCAGAGCGGGCGCCGGAGGAGCGATGTAGAGCGAGAAGAGCGTCACCGCGGCCAGGACAAGGTATTGCAGGTCGGACAGACGCCATTGGTGCTTCTGCAGGTCGCGCAGACCGTCCCAGAAGTTGAAGGATGTCTGCAGGCTCGTGATGTCTTCGCCGCGATGCGTCGTGTTGGACTTTGCCCGGGGGCGTCGGCGCACGTAGCGGGCGGGCAGGCGGTTGAGGAAGGCCAAGTTGACGTGCTCCGTCAGCAGAGCCGGCAGCTTGGGCTTTCCCGATCCCAGATCCATCATTGTATTTGGACGATTCGTTTCTTTCTTTTTGCTTTGTTTGCCCAAAAAATGAAATGTTCAAAAGAGAGAACCACAGATCGCCTGGTTGTGCGAGGCGAATGACTTGGTCGCGGCTCTTTTTGCAGCAAAGAAAAAAAGCAACGGCTTCTTGGTGGAGAGACGGACACCAAAGAAGCAAAGAGGAAAAAGGAGTCGTCGGCAGCGATCCCCGTTGGCAAAAGTATGAATACAGCGTATTACCCCAAACACTACCTCATAATACCCAAGGACGAGATGCCAAAGAAACCGGGAATTCTTTGCGTTTTTGCTTTTGCGCGCAAAAGCCTGAACAGCGTCGCAGCCGAAGCGTGTCGAGGAGATTGACGAGGACGCGCACGTGCGGGTTGAGAAAACGGTTCGGCGACCAGGGCGAAGGGACAAGCAGCAGGTTCCACAGGGCGAATTGGAATTGGCAGCGTCGCGGGCTCTGCAGGGCTTTTTGCGTGCGTGACGGGGCAAAAGGCCGCTGTGGACGGTGGTGACCTTTGGTCCAAGGGGACTGACGAGGCGGAAAAGGCCAGGAGCGCCGCAGGGGAAGCGAGGCGAGGGAAGAGGAGGAGGAAGCACGAGGAGACGAGGCGGGAGGATGGAGGACAAAGGAGAGTGAAGCCGAGCGGAGGAGGGGGACCAGTCTAGTATGTAAAGGTCCA
This sequence comes from Trichoderma sp. PF4103, assembly GCA_023628735.1. Classification (NCBI taxonomy): domain Eukaryota; kingdom Fungi; phylum Ascomycota; class Sordariomycetes; order Hypocreales; family Hypocreaceae; genus Trichoderma; species Trichoderma sp. PF4103. The sequence continues at coordinate 20,712 of JAMAKC010000082.1, read as the reverse complement.
GCAAGGCGCCGTGCAGAAGAGAAAGAGGGTCGTAAGTGGCAGCAGTGCCGTGAGGTAAGACAAGGGAATGATGACAAGGTGCAGGAGGGCGGTACGGTCTCAGCAGTCTAAGCGGTACCGGTACGAGGCGCTGCGTACCTCCGCCGGGCGGGTACCGGTACATGCGTCGGTCAAGGACATTGCAGGCTGAAGCGTGTCGTGTGGCGCAATGCCTGGCACAGCATGGCGGCGGATTTAGTACGGACGGCCACCGGCGCTTGGGCGCGACCTTGCTTGCAGTGCTGCAGGCAAAGAGAGGCTCAGCGGCTCTGACGAGGCGTGCGTGCGCAACGGCGGTGTCATTGGCAGCCGCTGAGCACAGTTGAGTACCTACCTTAGTATCCTATGTACCTGTACCAGCCCGCATATTCCAACCATGGCACTCTCTGTCACTCACTCTTGCTCTTTGCTTCGACTTCTCTTTCTCTCTTTCCTCCCGTCTAACGGCCTCCAGTTCTTTTCCCACCTCTAGCGCGCCTCGACGGGCATCCGGGCCTTTGCGCTGTGCGGCGCCAGGGCCTGGCAACTGGGCAACAGCGGACTGTCGTGCTAGCGGTTTGGGGACAAGCCCCGGAAGCTGCGGCCCAAGGGTACCGGTACTTTTCAGCGGTTCCTTTGACTTGAAGCACTTGCGCTCTCCACTGGAAGCTGAACACATGGACGCTGCTGCTGCTGTGCGGTGATGGCACTCGTAGCACTCATAACTAGGGACCTAAGGTACTGTGCTGTTTGGGGCCGATCTGAAGCATGCAGTTTACTTGTTCATAGAGCTTGCAGTGCAAAGAATCAGGCTCAAGAACATGTTCTGCGTCGTAGTTCAAGTTTGTTCAAGCTCAGCCTTGAGAGCTCCCGGCCAGCCACCGCCGGCTCAGCTGTCCGGCACGGCAAGTACCGGTACTCGCGCTCCCTCGACGCTCCCGAGGCTGGCAGTCGCTCTCCCCCCAAGGACAGGCGGAATCCCTGGACCGTCTTGGCGGCTTGGCCCTGGGCGCCTGATGGTGAAATTGCACAGGGTCAATGAGTGGCTGCTGCTCTCTTGCTGGTGGGGCCCGCACACGACTTTTGCGACTGTCTGCTGGGCCGAGAGAGCCGGGATTTCCTCGACATGCGCGCACAATTTCTTCCCCTGCCATGCATTCTGCTGGGCGAAGGTATGTAAACGTGGAGGGAGAATTTTCTTTTCTCGTGCGTTATCACGGAGGACGGGAGATGGATTGTGGGACCGTAATCGGCAGAACCAAGACCTTTTTTTTTTTCCCTCCCTTCTTCTTAACCTCGGCGTAGATGGATGCGCCGGTGCTCTACTTGCTTTGGCTCTCCAAGCTCTTTATTTCTTTGTTTGTACTATCTGCAGCGTCCCTTGTTCTTTTGTTCCAGTTCCATTTCCATCGACATTGTCTGTCAAATGAGGCCACATGGCAATTTTGACGCGGGAAGATTTGATACGCGCAAGTTGTAATTTCCAGTGCTGACAGTGATGGAATTTCCCGAGTTTCCTTGAAATCATGTCTCCGGCGTGGATGAGGCTCAGGGCATGTGGAATCGGCTCAACCTCTCCATAGATGACGGACAGACCAATGCTTCCATCCAGAAAGCTTCTTTTGTCTAACGTGTAAAAAAAGAACGGCTTCGTTGCTAGTGCAGCCTTTCTGATTCCTATTGTAAGCACCTAAATAACCATCGGTTTGCCTTGCTTGCTTGCGCTGTGAGCACACATGACGTAAACGAAGTCGCCTGTCTGTACATATGCTTGGTGGTCTGTGATACCTACACTACCTTACTACAGTTCATTGCCTCCCATGTCGGGCCGCCGGAGGTTAACAAGCGCCGACGAGAGCCATTAATTAAGAGCACCCCAGAGAAATGGTCCGTGGATTTTCCTTCACTGCGGCATCTTTGGGGCCTACGGAGTACGGAGGAGTCCGTAGAGAGAAGAGAGGGGGGGAGAAAAACGGAGGTTTCGGTGCCGGGTCCTTTCTCAGCTCGACCGAGTCCCTCCTTGGAAGACCGACTCGGCATTGAGGGGGAAATGGAGTGAGCAATGCCGGCCGTGGCGCTTGGATGGCGCCGTTGAGGCAGGATCACAGCCGAATGCCACATTCGAGAGGAAGAGCAGAGGCGCTCTTCCGTCGTTTACAACGGTGGACAGCCAGCAAAGGAAAACTGCCCAGGCTGGGTCCAAGTCGCCCGAAGGAAGCAAAGGCGGCGATGATGAGCTGCGGTACCTGTACTGTCCTGTACCGTACGGTCAGAGGTCCCGTCAATCTCAAGGTCGGATCGCGGTGTTGAATCCAGCTAGAGCGCCAAGCCCGCTAGCGTGCGACAGTCACATTTTCACCCTCTTTCCCTCTCTCTCGTCTTCGTCTTTACGCCGTTCTGTCCGTGCGGTGAGCAGCCGAGTCGCCTCCAGCCCAAAGAAAAAGCTCCGTTGTCCGCTGACAGAGCTACTAGCGCATGTACTGTACGAGTAAGGTAATTCAGTCGAGGTGATGCCGGCAGCAGCGAGCCATCTTCTGAGACAGAAAGAGGCCATCACCAACCCGAGGCGCTTACGTGCTCTTGTAGAAGTACCTCGTCTTGGTATCGAGCCAGCGAAATAAGGATCGGTGGCCTCAACCCCGAACCTGGCTCGGGTATCCCTGCATGTCAGTTCGCATGGTTTTTTTCTCAGCTCCAGGCGCTTGAAGATCATCAATTGGAGGACCACGACCGTTTAGAACGGCACCATAGCCGATTGTCATGGGTTAATGGTACCGCGACCAACGACACGCTGCCCACAGAGGCATTCAGAAATCAGCGCTGTAATAACCGCGCGCGCGTGTAATATCCTCTGATTCGATTCTCGTCGGCCCCCCTCTCAAGTGACGGGCGTCGACCTTCATCGTCTGTTTAGGCTCATGAGTTAATTGCCTCCAGAGCTTAGTAGCTGCAGCTGGGCTGTCTCGGCCGTCATCTCATCTCACCCGCACTTCCACCTAGACTGAGTCTACTACCTACCTACGTACTTATGCTTTTCTCACAGTATAAACGGGTTAAAAGCAACCGAATGTGATGAGGTTCTGTCCCCATGATGTGATGAAAGACATCATGGCAAAGAGGATCTGTAGCATCCCGCATGTCATCCCTCCCGTCTTCAAGATGCTGTTCAAACCCCCCACCAACAAGACGACGACTGCAACCAAAGGCATGATCGCGTGGTCGATGCTCCGCAACTGCCACCTACAAGTACACGCACATACACGATAAGCTGCAAGAAATACGTGTATCAGCCCGCTTGACTCGCTAAAGCTATCGGCGGAAAGACTGGAAGCTCGAGTCAAGACAAGCCATGCTCAGTTGGTCGATCGGCCGAAAGCACATGTCCATGGAGATTGTTATCAACATCTGTCTGTTCTCTCTCTCTCGTGACCCCCCCTGCCCCTGTTTATTTTACGCGCGGGAATCTCGGACAGCATGCAGCTCGCAACGGATTCCCAAACAGCGCACGCTCACCATCCCAGCTAAGCGAAGAGCAATGGTGAGCAGGTAGTCGCTTTATCACCTACCTTGGGTGCCCTTGTGCTCTTGCGCAGCCTCACTTGCGATGCAGGGCTCTGGGCCTGTAAGAGAGAACGACGAGGCAGGATGACGACATTGAACAGTACCGAGCAACTAATGCGGACAGATTTCAGCCAACGGTTTTCCTTGGATCCAGCTTCCATCTTTCTCTTCGGTGCTACTTGTTCTTTGGCGTTGCATTTTAGCTCAAGAGGCGGATTTTTTTCTCTGGCCTTTTTTTTTTTTTTTTTTTTTTTCCTCCTCCTTTCAAAGCCTCCGCTTTCCTTCATGTTCTTTTCCTTCTGCGTTGTTAGCGCCACACTTGAAAGTCCCCTAAACTTCCAGCTTGTACCGGTACCTCGGGCAATGTTGCTTCTCCGCGCTGTTTGCTCTCTTCGATCTGGTGCCTGCTGAATCTAGAAAATCATGACGGTGACATTTTGTGCTCGAGAGTTAGTGCGACAGCGCACGTGCACTGACATGCGAAATTCTCAAGTTTATTTCTGCCTCATCTGTGTCCCTCACTCGTGTGAAGACAGCAGCCTTTGTTTCTTTACTGCCCTCTCCGCTGTCTCTGCTCAGAGGTCCATTTCAGATGCTGAACCCCTACACTGCTGCACGCAGGGGTATGGAGCACTTTTGACCTGAAGGCAACAGCAACTGTTCAACGGCAGCTAGGTATCCTGTCCTTCCAGATCACGTCAGCTCATCTCACCAGGATCGGGCCTCTCTGATGCGCCTAACCAATCAGCAGCCACAGAGTACGAGTATCTGCGCCTCGTCTCCTTGCCCAGCTGCTTTGGAAACTCCAACCTCCCGAATCGTGGTCCTGCTGCTTGTCACATAGCTGGCTGTACACACATGTTTAGCCAAGCTTATCGTTGGGCATGAGAACCACCGTCTCAAAGGGATACCCCAGCTACCATCTGCTAGATGAGGCCTTTTCCATGGCAACTTCACCAAAGTGATGGGTCTATCTCCCCCATTCCCCCCATCAACGTGGCATCCCATCCCATTCCCGTCCTTGCCTGCATGAATGGAGATCAGACCACTCGCCAAAAAAGCTCGACGGACAGGGTCCGCCTGCTCCGATAGGCTAGAGATTCGCATCGGTGAACATTATTCAAACGACGGGATCCATTTCGCACAAATGGCCACGATGCCTTCAACCTCATCCTTTGGACCTGGTATGTATACCAAGTATTACTATGAATCCTTCTTTTGACCCGTCCCCTTGCAATACCACCGTGTAATTCATCCAAGACGACGATCCCTCCCCTCCCTTCGCTCTCCACTGACCGCGTGTAACACTTTTGAATTTCCTTAATATCTTGGCGAGGGCATCTGAATCCCACCAGAGAGACACGCGGCCGATCGGATCCATCGCCGCGCCAAAAGAGACGGGATCCCCTGCTCTCAAACACCAGCGGCCAGGAAAAAGCCCCCCCTGCGGCAGCACCCAGCGCTTGTTGGTGACAAGTACGAGTACTTTTTTTGTTATGGAAAGAGAACTTTGTACGTTGCTCTGCCCCCCAAGTCAGCATTCTCGCGGGACGGGCTGTTGTTTTCTCCTCCCCCGTCGCAAAATTCAGAGTCTCAAATCCCTATTCCCATACGCGTGTAAGCCTCTGTGATCCCTTAGTTGTCGGCTCGGTTTGCCGACCCCTGACAACGAACACGCCACGTCCTCTTCATGCGCTCTCATAAACGTAATAAACCGAAAAAGAAGAACGCACTTCATGCTACGTGCCGTATATTAATTTGCCGTTTCGCCACAGCCAGGGGGCAGAGAGACAAAAGACGAAAGAAAGAAAAACAACGTGGGAAAACGGGACAAGGGAAGTAAATTAAAGTAGGTACACAACAAAGCAGCGCTCGCCGTCATCCCCCATTGGACAAAACGGTAATAGCAAGCTGGAAATTAAACCAGAGTTCATCTCAATATAAAAGTGTAAAAGCTGCTGCTTTGTCTCACCACCCACGGAAACAAAGCCGCGTAACAAAATAAAAACTTTAAAAACTGGTGGATTTTTCCACCACCCCCGGTAAACAACCCCCCGAAAAAAACCCCCCCCCCCCCCCCCCCCAAAAGATGATGACGACTTGCCATTCCCAAAATGCTCCTCGTGTTTTCAATTTCTCGCCATTTCGCCCCGGATCCCAAATTTGAAGTTCAGAACGCGTGATCCCTAAGAAGCAGTTTTGAAAGCCCCCCAACCGGTTACGCGTAAACTTACCAACAAAGCCATGGAATTCAGCCCAGCGAAACGCCTCCCGGCTCAGCAACAAAAGGATCGCAACTGCGCCTGCGAATAAGCCGACACAACAACAGAGCCTGTATCGGATCAACATCCCTCCTCCCACGAAAGCTGTAGTAGCAGCAGTATTTTGGATCCATCGTACAAAGGCAGGTACCCGTCTGGATCCCAAAAACCCCATCGGCCAGATCTTTCTTTCCTTTACTCTGCATCTCGTGTTCCCCCCCCCCCCCTCTCCCCTCCCCTGTCGCCGCCCGAAGCCCCTGTTCCGCCCTCCCTCCCTTGTACGACAGCCTCATTTTCTTTTTTGCCTTCCCTTGCCTTGAGAGGAAACCCCCATCAAATCAGACATTTGCATGGGTAAAAGATTGTATTCGTACCGCGGCAATGCCATCGTAAGCCGCTTCGCAGTATAACACTTACATACTTGTCAACGGCAACGCAACCCAAGTATACATACCATCACCGCTTTCTCCACGCCCTTACCAGTACCTACCTGTAATGCGGTCTCGCTCGCTTCTCACCGATGGATTGCACCGATCTCTGCTAGCTACATACGTGTCCCGATGCCTTGGTTCTGTGGGTATTATCCACTCCCGCGAATCGAGTTGTCCGATGCAGCCGAGTCGCAATCTCCAGGCCGAGAGAGAAAGAGAGAGGGAGACAAGGAGAGAGGCCGGCAGATGGACTGGGGTTGCTGGCTGGTCCGGGGCCTTGGGCATCGATATTTGCTTCTAAGAGCGGGAGTACGAGGTATCGTGGGACTTCTACATGATCAATCAGACCGCTGTGGGAGTGTTCGAAACACCGTCGCTTCACAGACGACCAGTGTGTGCCAGAGCAAGCTGATCTCTGCAGGTCTTCTGATATTTATTCCATATGTATAGGGATACACCTTACTTGCTCATACATCAGAACATGGAACTTTCAGATATATCAGTGGACTGTCTTTATTGCAATGTATGGACTCCTAGGTGGAAACGCAGATGGGACGAAACCCTTGCTACGCAAATTGTCGAAAGACCATTTCCTATCAGAGTTCGGCGCGTCAGGCAGCGTGCCCGCCAAATGTGAGTGAGATGTACATGAGTATTACAGAAAATTGCCCGCCACGAATCGGCAAATCGTGATCTCCTTCTTGCGGAAACCAAACCCCTTTTCTCCCTTCGATCAATCATCGAGATGAATGTGTGACCCCGTCTCTCCTGGGGCACTTTTGCGCAGAAACGAAAAATTGCTTCTTTCCTAAACGCCAATGTCCCCTAGTTGCAAAAAAACAAATCGTCCAGACGAACAGTCTGGGTGAAAAACATGAAATGAGGATAGTGGGTAGAGCCATAGACTTGTCGGCTCTTGTGAAAGGTCAAAAACCTTCAACCCAGCGCTGCTTTAACGCCAGCAGTGGGAAGACAGAAGTCATGCATCGTCAAAGATGCGGCTCGCGCCCAGCAGCGCTTCAAGACAGCCATTTGTAAGGAGACCTGGTGCCCTATCCCGATCCCTTGGCCTTGACGGCAGCCTTCTTCTTGTCTCCTCCCTGAGCACTCGGCGGAGGGCTCTGCTGCGAGGAGCTAGTGGCATTGGCCTCGTCCTTGCTCGCCTTGCTCTTCTTGCTCTTTGACTGCACAGGTGTAGCGAAAGCGGCGGAAGGAGGAAGAGGAACAGGCGATTCCTTTGGTCGAGCAGTCAGTGGGATGCTGGGCAGCGGGACGGCGGTCTGTCGAGGTGCGGCCACCGGAGTCTCGGGCTTTGTCTTCTTGGCCGACTTCTTCGCAGTGCTAGGAGTGGCGGCTGCAGCCTTGGAGGGAGTAGCGACGGCAGTAGCTGACGACGGGAGGTTGGAAAAGGAATAGGCCGACGACGACGGGATAGTGGGTGGCGCGATGGGAGTCTGTTTCTTGGGCATGGGGGGAAGCTCTGCTCCGAGTTCGGGACTGCTAGCCCTGGCCGTCTTCTGCTTCTTGCTCTTGCCCTTTGCCGAGGAAATGTCTTCCTTGAGTTGCGCCTCCGCTGCCTGAGCATCGTCTTCGGAGATGGTGTGCTTTCTCTTGCCCTTGCGATCAGTCTTGGGAGTTTTCACATCCGCAGCTTTGGGTGCGGCAGCCGCCTTTGGTGTGGCGGCGACGTCAGCATCCTTCTTCTTGTCCTTGCTCTCAGACTGTTTGGCATCATCCTTCTTGCTCTTCTTATCCTTCTTGGCAGGCTTGGGGGTGGCTACTGCGGGCGCTTCATCCATCTCAACATCCTCGTCTCCAGAAGCATCTGCTCCAATGTTGCCCATGGGAGTATTGACGCCGAACGGCTGATATCTAGCCTTGAGGCCCTTGGGCTGCGGTCGAGCGGCCCGACGAGGCTCGGGACCGAGGGTAGAAGCGGCTGCACCTCCGAGGTTGGCGATCCTCTTGATGTGCATTGTCTGAGCAACTTGCTGGCGTGCTAAAGGGGAGTTAGTCGATCTCAAGTCAATACGATGCGAACATCCGGGGAAACAACTGACCAGGCTGGTAGTTTGAGTCGCTGCTGGAAGGAATCAAGATCTGAATCGAGCTTTTGGTGGAGATGGTGTCAAAGGAAACGCCATAGTCTTGGCCGTCATGTGAAAAGACGCGATTGCCGAGCTGCGAACGGTCCATAGGGATCTCGATGTTCTCGATAACAGAGACGGGGACGTTGGATGGCACTGTGAAGTACCAGAATTGCTTGCCCTGGAGGTTGGCCTCGTTGCAGATCCGCGCCACGTCCTGACCGTTGGCTCCGTCATCGCCTCTGCGAAGCGTGAAGTCGGGAGCAATGAAGTTCGGAGTCGCGACTTGCGTCTCCGTCTCACGATCTGAAAGTCCCATCGATTCGTCGGCTTGAGCGTCGCTGTCTTCCGAGTCGGACGAGGTCTCTTGAGTGGCCTCCTTTGCCGGCTGAGCCTTTGCAGGTGTTGCCTTGGCAGGTTGGGCCTTTGTAGTCTTAGTTTTGGTGGATTGAGCCTTGGTAGGCTGGGGCTTTGCGGGTTCAGCCTCGTCCTCGCTAGACTCCTCGCTAGAGCTGCTCGAATCGGCAGCTGCGGCAGCTGCCTTGACAGTGCCATTGGTAGCGACCGGTTTGGCAGGTGTGGCCGACTGCTTTGCAGCGGGTTTGGGTTCTTCTTCGCCGTCAGACTCTTCTTCCTCGTCCTCGCTTTCGTCCTCGGAGCTGCTGCTGGACGATTCCTCGACAGCCGCAGCCTGAGGAGCTGCGACAGCTCCGTTGGCCTTTGCCTTGGGTTCAGGTTTTTCCGACTCGGAGTCGCTGGAAGAATCGCTCGAGGTCTCGGAGGTGGAAGACTCTTGCTTCGCAAGCTGCTCCTTCTTGGCGGCAGCAGCACGTTTGGCGGAAGCGGTGCGCTCAATGTCGCTGTCGGCGATCTCGTCGACCTTGCCGCGCCGCTTGGGGCCGGTCGAGGGCGTTGCGCCATTGGCACCGAGCTTCTTCAGGAGGTCCGCGCCAGTCTCGCCATCGCTGTCACTGTCGCTGTCGCTGCTGTCGCTGGACTCGTCGCTGTCGTTGTTGTTTCCGAAGACGGCGGCATCGAGGGCGCCGGGCTCGTTCTTCACGGCCGCTGCAGCCGCCTTGGAGATGGGCCGGCGGTTGTACTGGGCGGAGCCGCTGAGGCCCTTCTTGGTGTCTTCGACGTGCTTGCTGAGCGAGTGCACCTTGTAAGGCTCTTTGGGCGCCATTGTGGAGGAGAGGCGAGGTGCAATGCGCCGGGGGTTGGGGAGGCTGGATCGGGGCGGGAAGTTGGAGAGGAGGATGATGATGATGATGCTCTCTGAACTTTTTTTTTCTGGATGGAAATTTGGAATTTTTGAGATGCTTGATGCGTTGCCCCACCAAGACGCGCCCGTAATGGGAAAAGCGCGCTTTGGCGGGACGTGTTTGGCAGCACCGCGGCTTATCTATTGGTATCGATAACGCTTTTTCAGAAGCTGCGCCCAATGGCTGTCACGACAATCTCAATGGCTGCATGTTGTGTGATGTCTCTATAAGCTGATCCTTTCTCACACTCGTCATGCCGGGCTCATTATCAGCTGCTGTTTATGAAGCGTTTCAGCTCTATCTATAGGACCCTCTTCACTTGAAACCCCAAGATCGCCCTTTAGTATCTTTCTTTTGCGTCTCCTCCCTCTCCAATTTACCGAAACATGTCCTCCAGCAAACGCCGTAAACTGGACACCCCAGCTGCTCCTCCTTGTAAGACAGCAAAACACTTTCTTCAAGAGGACTCTCGAGATTCCGCAAGCTTAACTAACACCCTCAACCCATTTGTAGCAGCAGTAAGCGCAATCAGCGCACTTGCAGCTCGCCGCCGTCTCGGTGCCAACACACCCGCCAAGGAGCCCAGCTCATCCCCCGAGCCTGAAGAGCCGTCCAAAGCCAGAACGAATGCATTCAGTGTGCTCCAAACCCTCAAGCGTCCAAATGAGCCTCTAAAGTCACCCAAGAAGAATGGAGCAAGGGGGCCTCTCGGTCGTGGCGAGTCGAGGGCGACCTCACAAGGTAGCAAGATGAGGTACGCCAGTCTTACCTCGTTATGAGCGATCGTGGACTTACATGGGTGATTCTCCCAGCAATGACCCTTCTCAGGACGCCATCGCTTCATCATCTCGAGTGCAATACTCGTCTTTCTTGCTCAATAAGAACAACTGCCGCACCACGGCGAACGGCACCGTTGCGCTGAAGCTAAGAGACAGCGAGGTATCACCGCCATGCTCTCTCCGAAATTCATTATCCGATTGACTAATTCAAGCACACAGCGATTCATTGTCATCGGAAGCTTTGGAATCAAGGTGTCAGCCGGAGAGGTGACCGTCTTTGGGGCTACACTGAAGCCATCAGACTCGATACACTGGATTCATGCCCCTCACTGCCATGCAATTCCCGTCATCAGAACCTCGGAAAAGGCCACTCTGGAAATTCACAGTGATCCGAATGCGGACGGTCTAAGGCGCTTAAGTCGTCTCTCACCTCTGTTCAGAGGCATATGGGGCGAGTCCAAAGACGACACGAGAGAAACAAATCCAGGAAAGGGCCGAACGTTCCAGATTGTACGTTTGGCGATGTTGGGCCCCTTTGATGTCGCTTCACCGCTAACGATGTGCAGGTATGCAGCTCCGACGATGCTCCTAAGAAGTGCGTCATACAAGAGCTCTCATCACCTCCAGCATGGAATAAGAAATTGGCCGATCTCGTGTCAGTAGCCAAGAATGGCCCCTTGACGACCCTTGTGTGCGGCCCCAAATCGGCCGGAAAATCGACCTTCTCCAAGATGTTAGCGAACCGCCTCTTGACGAGTGAAACGGCGCCCGCGACACGGACGGGCGCCCATGGCGTGGCGGTTCTCGATCTGGACCCGGGGCAGCCCGAGTACGCGCCTTGCGGGACGCTGTCCCTCGTCCACGTCACCCGGCCCAACCTGAGCGCCGCGTTTACTCATCCGAACCTCGACGACGATACCTACAAAGTCATCAGATGCCATGCGTTGGCGTCCATGACACCGGCTTCAGCCCCGGAGCATTACTTGGAGTGCGTGCTGGACCTTTTAGACTCCTATCGAAGACTTTTGCGCAATTGCCATCTACTCATTAATACCCCTGGCTGGATCCTGGGTACCGGCCAGGACCTGTTGGTCGACATCATCTCCCGAGTCAATCCTCCAGAGGTCATCTACATGTCGGAAGACGGTCCCGCCGACGTCGTAGAAGTCTTGCGCGGCGCGACAAAGAGGAGCTTCACTACACTCCCCTCGCAACCGTCAGAGTTTGCCTCCCGCACTGCTGCGCATTTGAGGGCGATGCAGGCCATGTCGTACTTCCACCTTCAAAACGAGGGCAAGACGAGCGGAGGCCTGAGATCAAGCTGGAACTCTTCGCCGCTGTCGTCGATTCCTCCATTGCAGGTGCGGTATTCGGGCCGTGGTCGAGGAATTCTGGGCATCTTACCGTACGACTATCAAACCCCACCAGATTTACTATTACAAGCAATCAATGGCATGGTTCTCGCTGCGGTCGATGTCGAGGGTCCCAAAGCATTTCGCAACCTTGTAGACACTGCGGCGTCACCCGGCGAGGACGAGTATTCCGCAACCGAGGGCATGATCTCGAGAACAGCAGAGGGCCTGCCGTATATCCCAAATCCCAACGACATTGCCCTCGACCCACGCTTCTCTCGCACAATTGGCCTCGTGCTCATCCGGGGCATCGACACCACCACTAAGACGCTGCAAATCCTTACACCTATCCCTCTACAAACAATAGAGCAGATACGTTCTCAGGGACGGCAGATCGTGCTTGTGCATGGGAAGTTTGACGCGCCGACCTGGGCTTACACGGAAGATCTATACCAGCGCTCCCAACAGGGTGATGTCGGTGCGGATAGGTCACTCGAGTTAGCAGGCGAGGACGCCAACGATGGGGAAGAAGACGACGACGACGAGGACGAGGTCGTAGTCGCCAGTAATGAAGAAGAAGCAGCAGCAGAAGAGACCGACGCTCCCTTGGATCCAAGTGCTGGCTCCTCCACGGCCCTCCCTTGGGTCGAGGTATTACGCGGCAGTCAGAAGCGGCCAGTCGGGTCACGCGTGTGGAGGGTGCGAAGAGATCTCGGCCGCAACACGGGCGGTGACTGAGCAAAGGACCAGCTAGAAATGAAGTGAGACTGTGGATACGGTAACTAAAAAGAACAAGAGTTGGGGCTGTGAAGCTTGGCCCATGGATGTCTAATAATACCTTGTAGGCCTCCCATAATGCAGGTCCTTTGTACGTAAGGACGCGATACTTTGTTTCTCAGAGAACTTTATTGTGGACAGTAGATGTCGTCGACTAGGGGAGTGTTTCATTAGATGACCCATGATGGCTTTTAGCCATTGAGTCGAAGCGAATGAACCCACCCAGCCAGCATGATTGCTTCGTACATGAAGCTCAAATTTCTTGTGTAAGTGTGCGTGGCAATGTTTGCCCGTGGAGTCGAGGAGAAAGGACGTCTCATCCAGCGGCGGCCACTTCACTATGAAAGCCGAGTACTCGGTGCAAACGCATGATTTTCTTCTCCAAAACTCCATCAGAGAGGCCAATCGAGGGTGCCTCTACGGAGATGACCTCAATTTGTATTGCTAATCGTTGTACCAGCACAAAACACTCCAAATCACTCCAGGTACCCGGTTGACAGCTAGGATATCCCTTGCGCCAACCCAACCAGGGATGATGGAGAGGCACCCAGCTACTACCATCGGAAATCTGAGGGCCAAGGAACAGTCCAATTTGCCGATCTATGAATGGCAACCCTGATTTCGAAATCGAACAGCAAACAAAAAGACCGCTGGGCGCTGCGGCCGATGGCAAGGGGCCGCCTCTCTGCTGAGATTGGGGGCACAACAGATCCATGTCTGCATCCGCTGTCAGTCTGGCTGGTCTCCTTTGTACACCGGGCAGACGATAAGACACTTTTGTGAACGAGTGTCACTCGAAAATGCAGGGTTGCTAGAGGCTGAGACAACTTTTTATCAGGACCAGGTCGCAGGTGAAAGCCGGGCACACACACAGACACACAACTTTTGCGTCTGTAGAGCCAGCTCTGGTAACGAAACGTCCAACTATAACATCACAGCCGCCGAATATTCGTTTGATGCTATGTATGCTTTTTCAGTTCGCGGTAGTATTTTTGTCTTGTCATGTTGCAAGCTTCGGAGCGAGGGCTTGCTCGTTGACATCATGAATACAAGGACCCAAGGGTCGGAGCATCGTCGCCGGAAAGGCCGTGCCTGGGATCAGAGCCATGCGGAGAGATAGAGCTTCTCGCAGCATGCCGGATGAGACATGACAGTTGTCAAGCACCGAGACAAGGCTGGATTGAGCTATTACTGCGGGTACCGATACGGCGCGCTCTGTCCGCTCAACAAGGACAAGAGCGGGACGAGATGAAGAACGGAGTAGACTGAGGCGGATGCTTCATGTTGTTTGTGAGATGATCTCGGGACGTTTGACAGTCATTGAACTCGGGTCGCAGGTGAAGTCTGGTGCGATCCATACATGTAAGGTACAAGGTGGGATTTACAGGGTTGGCAAGTAGGAGACTTATAGGCTACCTGTATCTAAGGTACCGGGAGCTCCACGTTGGCGGGGCTTCAGTGGGATATCGAGGCGGCCGGGCCCGCGCTGTAAGCTAATGGAGCCCTGAAGGGGTTATGGATGTCGAGTTGAGGTTCGATCTGTCCTCGAGGAAAACGCAGCAGACATCGACATGCGGCTGAGGGCTTGCCTCGTTCAACGGACCTCGTACTGCTACCTATCTGACATGCTCATGCAGGTACTAAAGCACGTTGACGGCCTGCATCACCGTTCACGGAGCTGGGGTTCCTCCAAGTACCCAGGTTGTGTTACACCCTCGAGCACTCGATTGCTAAAGTGCTATCATGTGCGGCTGTAAGGTGTCGGGTACCAGGAACTACATCTAGTGTACCTGAAGGTACGTGTCGGGTGCTCACCTCCGACTTCAATCGGAGTTAATGGGGAGGAGGGGTGGGACAACTGGCGGGCATCTCAAGATCCTGAGACGAGACAAAACCCTCCGAGATCTCGTCTGATGGCCATCAAGGAAGCCCAAGTCCTGCTACGTCTATCTCATGTGGGTGGCTGGTATTGCACATCTCGTACCTCGAGGCAGACCTCACCCATTCTGGCCCGGTCTATTGCTTCCGACAGTCTCAGGAGGGAGACAGTCAACCAACAGGAATCTCAACTGAGGCTCATTCAGGCTGACCAGGGAGCTGAGATGATCGTGTCCGTATTCGGACGTAGTAGTAGGTGCAAGTAGGCATCTTCCGTCCCGAGTGCTCAGGCATCATTGACCCCCCCTGTCACACGGATCTGATTCCAACCGGTCTCTTGGATTCGCACACGCAAAGAACGGGAAACCGGGGAGGTCCAAGCAAGGGAAGCGGTGGCCAGCACCCTTGCCGATGCGGCAGAGATGGACCGCAGCTGAACACTAGCCGTCGCTACGACGTCTTGGGCCGGCGATTTGGCGTAGCTCCAACGGTCTCGCAGATCTGCCGCTACCGGTGACGCGCCAGTGATGCACCAAAACGGAGAGAGAAAGGGGTGGGAGGAAGAGGTACACCCACGACGGGGGTCTATCGATTGGGGCCAGAGACGCAAATGTATACGTGCGGCGTCAAGCTTCTTCACAGAGAACTGCGTTCAGAACGAAGGGGGGGGGTCCCGTTTGGCCAAAGCAACCTGAGGCTTGTTGGCGGACATGGTTCATGGCAAAGCCCCCGATAGCAACAAACGGCTGAAGAGCGCCGAGACATGGCTTGATGCAGGGGAGAGGAAACGGGAACCCGGTCAATCCCATGACTAGATGATTTAGCTTCCTCATTGTCTGTCCTGCCCCCCCTTTCGATCTTTTGCCCGGGGTGCTCATTCTCAGCTGCCCCTGGTAGTAGTACCTTTTCACGGGTGTATCTACACACCTTGACTAATACTCTGTCAACTATCTACGTGTTGGCACTCGTCTACGTCGGAGGCTTGAGCTCAGATTGTTTTCTCTCATTACTTATAACGAAGCGGTTTCCCACCTCGATTGACCCCAGCAGCATCTCTTGTTCAGGGACAGTGTTTTAGCTCGTCTCTTCCGCGGCTCATATTGGCTTTGGCTGCCCTCGTTCGTCTCCCGTCCATTTGCCTTTGCTCTTCTTCTTCTTCTTGAGCCTTACAACAGCCAAACCCTTCAATCATCCACTAGCACGGCCCCCAGCTTTAGCCTTCCGCCGCTGACACCATCTCAGCTCCACCGAACGATCGACTGAAAGCGCCGTTGGTTGCCCGTCATTTAGCACAGCCGTTGGTTGCCCGTCGGTCTCCGCCTCCGCCTCCACCACTCCCGTCGCCTCGACAGTGGTAGCTCCAGCGTCGATCCATCTCCTTCCTCCTCTTCTCTATTCTTCTCTTCTTCTTTGAGGACCATTAGAGCAACATGGCCGCGGAACAAGTACCGGTGGTAACAGACGTTCACGCGAAGCGGAACCCTATGACGCAGACGAGGGAGATGGGAGCTCAGTTTCTCTCCGCTTGCACCGAGTGTAAGCGCCGCAAGCAAAAGGTATGTCAACTTCTCTTAGGAACAAAGCCTTGGTCTTCATCATCCCCAAACTCATGCATTCCTGGTGCTCATCATGTCGTTGGGCTACGTGATGCTAACGTACATATCTACTCAACAGTGTAGCCGGTATTGGCCGTGCCGACACTGCGGCACGCGGCGCGTCGCCAACGACTGCATCTTCCAGTCGGTTCTCGAAGTAAAGGCTCCCGAGGAGCGCCAGGCTAAGCTCGACGAGCTCGCGGCGGAGATGGAAGGGGCGTGCTTCTTCTCGCAGGCTTTGAATGAGGAGCTGGATGGCGGTGGTGCCAGCACTGTGGATGATTTCGAGGCTTTGGGCTACTCTAGCGCTCACGCTGTCTCGAGCTGCAGCCTTGAGCCAGAGGAACAACGTGTATAACAGGTGCCATCATAGCATGGAGTCATGGTTCGAGGGAGTTTGGTCGGGCTGGCTCTCTGTCAAGGACGCAGGGGATCCGACGTACTGGATGATTGGATGGCACGAATGCCGCCTCTCCTCGAGCTGCGCAATCCCCCGACCCGAATCTGGGTCGTCGTTGTTGCATTTTACTAGCTACATATGTAGTTCGCAAACGTCAACAACACCATCGAATCACTAAAGAAATGCCCCCTTTCCCCAGACCGGCCCGTTCAAGTAAGCGCGGTGACATAAAGATGTCCTTTCGTGTCTAAAGATAAATATATGCTAGATATCTCCAAAACGATCAACGCCTTAAACACCACGCTTCGTAACCGAAAAAGACATTCGCTTGCTTCTATCAAACATGATCCCGTAAAATACCAGATGACAAGCCTCAGCATAACTGACAGGAGCATCAAGCTTGAACGCCAACGCGCCGCCTTGCAACAATCTGAACCGCTAAATGCGCAATGAGCTGAGAACGGTGAGTCTACTGGCCATGTCCGACTCTGCCGAATGAGCCAGTATTCGCAACCCGTAATACGCGCTCTACCTCGCGCAAGATAGGAGCAATTCTAAAGATCTATGGCACATCCGTCGATAGCTGCGCCTGGCACTATCAGGACAGCAGACACACGGTTCTGCCCGCAGCGACCAAGTTAAGGAAACGTTACTGGCTGCACCCGACCCTGTCAGGATAACCAGCATACGCAAATTGGTCCGCTGCGCTTGGGGGACCTCGCCCGGTATGTGCGTGAATCCGCCACCAGCCGTGAAAGCTGGGTAGCGGAATCGCTCACGGCGACGAGACTGAGGGACGTTACTGGCTGCAGCCGGCCCTGCCAGGATAACCAGCATACGCAGCCTCGTCCGCCGTGCCGATACCTTGGTAGTGAGGCCCCGGATCTTGTATCAAAGTCCGTCGCTAGCTGCACCCGACCCTGTCAGGATAACCAGTACACGGACTTGATACACTTGCCTTGCCAATCTATCTTGCCGCGGGCCCAATGGAATAGGGTTCAGAGGTTGCAGAGTGACACGTTGCCGTCCAAGCGACCTGATGACTATGTCGACGATAGCCGACCTTTGCCTCTGTTTTTGCCGGAGGCGTTACGGGATCTCGTCCTGGCGTTATCCTTGGTGGAGATCTTGTTGCTGGTGGTGTCCTTTGTAGCGGCTTTGATGGAGGCCCTCATGCTGGAGGCCCTCATGCTGCCCTTGGTAGTATTGGTAATTGCAGGATTGCGAGAGTTCTTGACTTCCATGCTGGTCACTTCCTTCGGTTGGCGATTGTTCCGGCTTATTGCAGCTAGTTCTCGAGTGGGTTGATGTACTGCGTGCTTCGGCTCCTGCACGTCTGGCTTGCCGCTCTGATCGAGCTGGAGCAGCCGAGCGTCCTCACCTGAGAGCTGCCGCCGTCTTGCACGCGTGATGCGGAGAGACGATGCTGTAGCTAGGATGCGCCTAGAGCCAGCGGCAGTGGAAGCATCGTCGGTGACCTCCGTCTTCCTCGCTCTCCTCCGCTTTGATCCTCGCACTTCAGATCCTATTCGAGAAACCTGCAACCCTTTGTCATCTTCTTGGTAACCCCTCTTTCTCTTTTGTGATGGCTGTGTCTTCCGTTGCACATCTAGTCTCCTCTTTTTCTGGGTAGGCTGTCCTGGTGTGCCGGTGGGTGATGGCTCGTCTAAGGGCTCTTCAGCGTTTCGCTTCCTCTTGCAACCGGCTGTATTCGAGGCTGCCGATAGCTGTGGGTGTTTGTCCGTCTTTTGTCTCTTAGATGATGATCCAAGGGCGTTCTCCTTAGCCGGCAGGCGTCTCCGTTTCCGCGTCTGGGTCGGTTCGGTGTTTAATGGTAAAAGAGGTCTTGATGATTCCATGTCGTTCTCGGTCTGTGGTCTTCCAGGAGATTGCTCAATCGAGGGACGTATGGCCGTCCCATTCATTTCTTGCTGCTCTGCTGCTGGCCCTTCACTATCCTCAATGCTTCTCCGAATATTGCTCGATTGTCGTCTAGGGCGTTGGAGATCGCCTCCAGAAGATGACGGAGCCACCTCCCCGTTTCCGCTCCGAGAAAAGTCAGCATCTTCTGATGGTTTACTCTGCAACCCCTTGTCGCGGGTTTCCCTAAGCTGTCTCTCCCAAAATTCGGGCGGAATCTCAAAATCCTGATTCTCGTACGTGACGGGCCTATCAAAATAGTCCCAAGCCACTATGTTCATGCCACATAAGATTCTCTCTTGATTATACAAGGCCGAATGGGCTCGGACATCATCATCATCATCGATATCGCTGCTCGGAGATGGTAGTCTTCCGCCTTTCGCCTTGAAGTAGTCTTCAATCTTCTGGAGGAGCCAGATATTGAAATGGTGCCTCCACACCAAGTGATACTCCCTGTCTGTTTCATCTGGGCGCTGGGGAGGCGGATCGCGTGGGACTCGTTCTCGAGGGACCATTTTCATGAGAGGCTCAAAGATGTCAAAATCATATGGCTCCCTGCGGTCATACGGGGCGACAATCTCTGCTGCCGCTCGTACGCGTTCCGCCACCCTTCGAAGATCTTCCGCCGTCACTGTAGCCATTTCGTTGACGGTTGAGGCCGACATCTCCCGTTGCGATCTGTATCGAAAGCGTAATGAACAGAGTCAACTTGTGAATGAGCTACCTACTGCCTGCCTTAAGCGCGGTGTCCGTATGCGCTTACGTCAGGTGCATTCGTCACGTGTACCGTGCGTGAATCAGGCTTGATATGACCCGGATAGAAATTCACGGCTTCCAAAGCGGTCAACAGCCGTTTCCACAACGTCTTTTTTGGTCGTTGTATCGACCGTCATTATCATCATGGCCTTGTCGTCTGCGGAATTGGCGCTCAGCTTTGCGACTTTGACGCCGGAGTCCAAAGTGGCACAAACCCACTTGGCGTCGCTTGTGGCCAAGCACCGTTCAACTTAAGTACGATTTAGCTGCTTTTCTGCTGCTTCTGCTGCTTTTCTGTTTCTTCTGCTTGTTATATTGTCTATTTATGAATCATACTCATAATAAAGTCTTGCTATCTTAGTCTGATCTAGAAGTAAGAGAGTAAATCCAACTCACATGAAGGGATCGGTAACAATATAATTAGTTGTAGGCATGTAACTAGCTGAATAATCTTAAATGGTTAAGCTTTCGGTTATATGAGATTTAGTAAAGTTTGGCTAATTATTATTGATAAAAGATAAAAGCTTTATAATTAATAATTTAGAAAGTATAAATGTTATTAAGGGTTAGAGACGTTTAAATCGTGAGTACCTACTGGTTAATATTATAAGGTCTACAGCTCTAAGACCTTGGTTGTCTACTATATAGGACTAGTGTAATTCTAGCATAGATTAAATAAGAAATTGCTTCAGCAATATTCCAGGTCTTATTATTCTAATAGTTATAAATTTATTAAATAAGTTAATTAAATTTAATGAAAAATATGCTGTTAACTAATAGGTAAGTTATAAATTTTTAGTATTTACTATTAAGTGTTTAAATTACTCTAGCATAACGACTATTTATCTATAATCATGTTATATAATAAAACTAGCTCCTAAAGGGAATTAAGTTATATAGCTAACTAGCTATTTTATGCACTACGATCTGGTAAATAGGTACTGTAAATTTTTAATATTTATAATAAACAGTTCGATCTACCTGCTTCTTTGCTAGCTTTAATTAAGATTAGCACTGCCTGTGGGTATAGAATAAGAAAGATATAGTTTAATTAGTAGAGCGACTGTATGTGGCATAGTAGGTTCCCTGTTTAAGTTAGGGTATCCTCTTATAAAAGAAAATCAGTTATTTTTATAATAGTTTAAAATAAATAATTTAATCTACTTTATGCTAGCATGTAGTATAAAATATATGCCTAGTAGTGCTTGCTATTATTTTATAAGAAGTATGTATTAAAAGCCTAAGTAGTTTAATAGTTAAAACCTTAATTTTATATATTAAAGATAAGAGTTTAATTCTCTCCTTAGGCTGTATAAATATACTTATAATTCATAATATAATTTATCTAATAATAATAATATTTATTTTATCTCTTTTACTTTCTAATGCTGTTAATATAAGACATAATATATTAATTCTATATAATAGAATTATAATATTAATATTAGTTTATTATATATTAAATAATATTTCTTCTTTAACTATAGTAACTAAAGGTTTAGGTCTATATAGAGGTTTATTACTAATTATAAATCTTATATAAATATTCTATATTTTCTTATTTATAGTTAGTATTTTAATATTAATATTAACTAGTTTTTACCCTAGAAAAGTATAAGTATTAGAATATTTATT